>QRDG01002421.1:0-125480 GCA_012064385.1 Puccinellia tenuiflora | reverse complement strand
ACTACCAGGAAAAGCATTATAGGGAGGTTGCCCGTCTGTGGTGCACCGTTAATCCATGCACCACAAAAAATAATTCTGTGGCGCTTGGCTGTCGATGCGCCACAGAAATTTGAACATTCTGTGGCGCATCATTAGCACATGCGCCACAGAATATCAACTTTCTGTGGCGCACGGCACGCCATGCGCCACAGAAAGGGAGAATTCTGTGGCGCACCAGTCTTCATGCGCCACAGAATATGCGTGGGTCCCACCTTCAATCAGCGGGCCGTGGTCCATCTCGGCCTTTTCTGTGGCGCACCGTGGCTGGTGCGCCACAGAAATTCATCTTTCTGTGGCGCATGGATAAGGATGCGCCACAGAAAGTTGAATTTCTGTGGCGCACCAGCCACGGTGCGCCACAGAATAGCTACTTTCTGTGGCGCATCAGGGCCCGTGCGCCACAGAATGTGGACGCCCAGATCTACAAAAGGTGGTAGACCACCTTTCCCCATGTGACCCCCTTCTTCTTCCTAGGTCCCATCTTACTAACCCGAGCTCCTTCTCTCTCCCATGCCATTTTGACCATCCTATTCTCCATTATTTGTTATTAAACCTACCACAATTTGATATATAATTGGTGAGGGCTTGGGGAGAGTCTCCATATATATTCTCCTCCTCTCTTTTTGTCCACTATTTTCTCTCCATCACCACACACTCTCTCTCATCGATCACGGTCACGTCTCGGCAACGGATCTAGATCTACAAGGTGGGTATTGGTGTATGGATGTTTGTTGAAGGCATGAGAAACTTGTCGGCGGGCGATTTACACGTATATGCATGAAACTTGTGTGTGTGGTTTGATTGAATCTTTGCATGTTGTAGCTTGCGCCGGCGTGGTGCATGGATGTTTGTCGAAATGTTGATTCATTTCCATTTTGGTGAATTTTTGCACCACCCATATGTCCTACTTTTAGGGGAAGTCATGCCGAATTTTTCCGTCGAACATTTCCGACTTCCCGCATGAGAAGCTTGTATGTGTGTGAGCATGTTGCGATTACTTAATTCTAATTAATAACACATACTCTGTATGTATACCGCGTAGGCGACCATGGTCATCAAGATGAGCTCGGGTCGAATCGACAACTACAAGGAAGAAGCGAAGGCGGAAATGAGACGGTGCAACGGGCGCCAGATACGATGTCCGTGTCGAAGTTGCAAACTTGTGAGATGGATCGACCCTGATTCCGGACAATTGGAGGAACACCTGCTCAGGCGCGGTTTCATGGAAGGCTTCAACCAAGCGCCGACAGCAAATGCTGCGCCTGAAGACGAGGGCGGGCAAGATGATCGTGACGACGGAGATGCCGACATACATGGTAATGATTGTGGTGGAGAAGACATTGACACGCCGCAGAGCTCGCTAATGTCGGCCTTGATGGATTCTCATGTTCAAGAACTCCTCCTGAAGAACGCGAACACCGATAGAGAGAAAGCCAAGCTGGCGCAAATGGAGATAGACGGGAATACTCCGTTGTATCCTGGGTGTCGGCCACAGGATACGCGCTTGCAAGTAACGCTTGATGCTCTGGAGATGAAGTCGGAGAACAAATGGACCGATGCGAGCTTCAACAAGAACATGCAATTCTTCCACGAGCGTCTTCCCGAGGGGAACACATTGCCAACTAGTATCGAGGAGGCCAAGAAAGTCGTTTGCCCTCTTGACCTACCGCACGTTAAATACCACGCCTGCGTCAATGATTGCGCAATTTATCGGGGCGAGTACGAGGACCGAACCACATGTCCGGTGTGCGGCCAAGGACGATACAAGAGCCGTGGGAAGAAAGTTCCTCAAAAAGTGGTATGGTATTTTTATATCACTCCCCGTCTGCAGCGGTACTTCGTGGACCCTAAGGAAGCAAAGCTCATGCAATGGCACGCGGAAAGGGAGAAGCCCGAAGAAGATCCGGAGAAGGGCAGGATCCTTACACACCCTTCAGACGCTAGCCAGTGGCAAGAGTTGGACGCCGTCGCCAATTTCGGAGGCGATGCAAGGAACGTCAGGCTCGGTATGAGCACCGATGGACTCAATCCGTTCGGTAACCAGAGTAGCACGCATAGCACCTGGCCCGTGTTTGTATGGCCTTACAACCTTCCCCCGTGGTTGTGCACGAAGCAAAAGTATATACACATGAGTATTCTCATTCAGGGGCCGAAACAAGCAGGTGTCCACATACATACGTATCTCGCGCTGTTGAAAGAGGAGTTAGCCACGTTGTGGGCGACGCCAGTCCGTACGTGGGATGCCCACACTGGAGATTATTTCCCCATGAGAGCCGCGTTGCTCACGACGGTGCAGGACTATCCTGGTTGCGCATATGTATCTGGCCAGGTAGGCCACGGATTCTGCGCATGTGTCAGGTGCATGGATAGGACCCCGCATCTCCAGCTACCAAGGAATCCCGGGTCTTCGAAAACTGTGTACCCAGGGGCTCGAAGGTGGCTTCGCATGGATCACCCATGGAGAAAACGCGGTGACCTGTTCAATGGTAAGGAGGAGCTCGATGGAGCCCCGAGCCCAAGGAGCGGCACAGAAATCGACGAGCTGTTGAGAAATTGGGAGGACTGCCCCGCGCCGGGAAAGAAACGACCGAAGGTAGATCCGCTGCTGGGTGTATGGAAAGCGAGGTCTGTTTTCCACGACTTGCTGTACTGGAAGGTCCTCAAGACGCCACATAGCCTCGATATGATGCACATTACGAAGAATGTCACCGAGAGTCTGCTTGGCACTCTTTCCAACATGCCGGAAAAGACCAAGGATGGGACGAAAGCAAGATACGATCTGAAATGCCTTGGTGTCAGGAAAGATCTTCAGGCCCCCGATAGTGATGACGACGATGGTGATGATGATCAGACTGGAGGGACTCAAGGTCACCGCAAAAGGCTAAAGAGGAACACGGTGGTGCTTCCCGCTACATGCTTCACTATGAGTCTGGAGGAGCTCGAACAGTTTTACAGGTGTCTTGTAGGAGTCAAATTTCCTCATGGTTACGCGGGGAAGATAAGCAGATATATGGACGCAACGAAGAAGAGGTTTACCGGGATGAAGTCTCACGATTGTCACGTGCTGATGACGCAGATACTTCCCGTTGCGATTCGAGGGATAATGGACGAGCATGTCCGTGATACGCTGCTTGCTCTTTGCAAACTTTTCGACGTCATCAACGGGAAGACGATCGGCGTGAGGCAACTCGACCGGCTATAGGAAGAGATCGTGCTGATACTATGCGAGCTCGAGATTTACTTTCCGCCCTCATTCTTCGATATCTGCGTGCATATCCTTCTGCATGTCGTTGATGACATCAGGCAGCTCGGGCCAACGTTCATGCACTATATGATGCCATTCGAAAGGATGAACGGTGTCATGAAAGGATACGTCCGCAACAGGTCCCATCCAGACGCAAGCATAGCCAAGGGCTTTCTAACCTACGAGTGCATCTCCTTCTGCCAGAATTATCTAAGCACCGAGAACCAGGATGTTGGTCTGCCCACGTGGAAACACTTCGGCAGGCTCAATGGATATGGTCACCGAGAGGGCAGCAGCACAACCTTTGTCAGCATGCAGGGTCAAAAGGACGACTTTGACAGGGCTCACCGGGTCGCGCTACAACACTTACAGTTGATCGAAACTTGGGTGGAACAGCACAAATGCTTACTCGAGCAACATTACATCAAACTGGGCTGACCGAGGAAGAAGGGAGACGTAACCAGAGCGCACAACTCTACCTTCACGCGTTGGTTCAAGCAAAAGCAACTGGAGCTAGCAAAGAAGAAAGCACCATCTACGGAAGATGAAAGACTCATATTCTCCTTATCACTGGGTCCATCGCACAACGTAAAGACCTATCAGGCGTACGACATCAACGGCTACAGATTCTACACCGAGGAAAAGGACAACAAGTCAGAATATCAAAACTCAGGAGTAACTATGCTATCCTACGGCGATGAGGAGGCTACTGTCAAGGAAAGATACTTCGGAAGGATGAGGACATATGGGAGCTCAACTACTGTGGAGAGTTGGTGCCAATGTTCCGTGTAAGATGGGCCAAGGACGTCGTCAAAGAAGGCCGGTATTTCACCATCATGGTAATACCCGATGCCAAATCGAAGAACGCCTCCGCGAAAAATGAGCCATGGGTACTCGCTAGCCAAGTCGAGCAATGCTTTTTCATTACCGACCCGTCAAAGCCTAGCCGTGTTGTCGTGAGGAGGGGCAAGAGGAGCATCATCGGAATGGAAGGAGGCGCCACCGAGCAAGACTTGGACAACGAGCCAAAGATCGAGGAGGAATTCGACAAGTTCTTCGACATGCCTACTACTAGTACACAAAGAAGGAAGACCTCCCTACCTACAAAGGTTGTCCGTTCACGCGAAGAAATCTCAAGGTCACCGGCCTAAAGTTTTCAACCGCGAAGAAGGGAAAGAAGAGAATCTAGCTCGCGAACCAAGACGAAGAAGACACTTTTTTGGTGTATTTAATTTGTGTCCAAGTTCTTTTATCTACCCCGCAATATTAAATGTTGATTAGGAAGGCATAAGCATGTCATGGGTGAGCTACACAAAATTAAATGGAATAGGGCAACATATAAATTAATACCCACATATTCCATATATAATTGTTTAGGTGCTTTATACACAAAACCCACTAACCACAAAACTACATGATGCAAAACATGAACATGGATGACAAATTAATATTCATTGCATTTTTCTGATAAAAATAGACATATACTTTTTATTAATTGGATTTGTAAAGCAAAAGGAAAAAATAAGCAAAAGGAAAAAAAAATGTGGGATTTCATATTCCATATATAATTGTTTAGGTGCTTTATACAAAAACCCACTAAACCACAAACTACATGATGCAAACATGAACATGGATGACAAATTAATATTCATTGCATTTTCTGATAAAAATAGACATATACTTTGTATTAATTGGATTTGTAAAGCAAAAGGAAAAAATAAGCAAAAGGAAAAAAATGTGGGAATTATGCTCCCAGGAGTATTCGAACTCTGGCATACAGGAAGGAAGAGAAGGAGCGAAGCCAGTGGGCTGGGTGTGTGCATGTGATACGATACAGCAGTAACACCTTTTATTTTATAGACCCATATATTTTTGTGGCGCACCAGCTGGCGGATGCGCCATAGAATCCTAACTTCTGTGGCGCATCTATCCGCGGGTGCGCACAGAAATCTCGGGCCTCACCTTACATGTGGGCCGCCCCCTGTTAGGCCAGATAATTCTGTGGCGCACCTCCTAAAGGATGCGCCACAGAATCACAAATTTTTGTGGCGCATCCCCCCGTAGGTGCGCCACAGAATTATGTGGCTACCACTTACATGTGGGTCCGCCAACGCTGCCTCTTCATCGTTCCAAATTTTCCTAAGTTCGCGCGCGCGCAACTCCCCGTCACCCTCGACGCCGCCGCAACTCCCCGTCGCCGGCGACCTCGATCCCCTGCGCCCCGGCCGCCCCCGCCCAAGCCGCGCCCCACCCGAGCCGCGCCGCCGCCCACCACACGGCCGTGCTCGACCGCGCCGCCGCCCGAGCCGTGCCCCGGCCAGCCCCTACCCCTCCCCTTCCCTCACCTCCACAACACCGCCGTCACCTCCCCTCCCCTCGCCGTCGAGCCGCCCTGGGCCAGGCACGAGCCACCGACGACCTCAACTCGCCATCCTCGCCGAGGTACTGCCCCTCTCTCCCTCCCCTCCCTCTCCTGCCATGGTTGCACACTAGGTGCTTGATGAAATGTGCATGGTTGCCCCTCTCTCCCTCCCCTCCCTCTCCTGCCATGGTGCCCCTCTCTCCCTCCTGTCATTGATAGTGCTAGTGCTAGTGCTAGTGCTAGTAATTGCTTGCTGCAAGCAAGCACACTAGTTGTATTAAAAATTAAACATAATTCGAAGCACACTTTGGATTGGGAATCTGGGATTAGCCAAAGGGCTTGGTTGGTTGGTTTCCTGTTAGTTAGTCTGGATGATGAGACCGGACCCTCCTCCTGTTAGCTAGCTACCACATTGGTTTTGGGCCAACTGCTCCATTGCTGCATGATCGTCTCCATGTAACTAGATTGGCAGTAGATGGCATGCTTGGTTGGTCTCTCCCCTCCCTCCCCTGCCTGGCCTCTCCCTGCCATGCCCTCCCCTCCCCTGCCATGCCCTCCCCTGCCATGCCCTCCCCTCCCCTGCCATGCCCTCCCCTGCCATGCCTCCCCTGCCTGGCCTCTCCCCTCCCTGCCATGCCCTCCCCTCCCCTGCCATGCCCTCCCCTGCCATGCCCTCCCCTGCCTGCCTCTCCCCTCCCCTGCCATGCCCTCCCCTGCCTTCCCCTCCCCTGCCATGCTGCTAAGTCTGAAGAACAGTGTAGATTAGCCCCCTTTGCATGCAAATTGTGGGAAATATGCTCCACCAAAATTTGTAAATTTCATATCATTAGAAAGAGCTAAACCTATAGATTCATAAGAATCAATTGTTTGTCCAAATTAAACAATATAGGAGACAAAATCATGTAGGCAAAGTTGCTATGTTTTATCTGTTTTCTGAAAAACCTGAAAAACTGCTAAGTCTGAAAACAGTTTAGATTAGCCCCCTTTGCATGCAAATTGTGGGAAATATGCTCCACCAAAATTTGTAAATTTCATATCATTAGAAAGAGCTAAACCTATAGATTCATAAGCATCAATTTTTGTCCAAATTAAACACTATAGGAGACAAATCATGTAGGCAAAGTTGCTATGTTTTATCTGTTTTCTGAAAAACCTGAAAAACTGCTAAGTCTGAAACAGTTTAGATTAGCCCCATTTGCATGCAAATTGTGGGAAATATGCTCCACCAAAATTTGTAATTTCATATCATTAGAAAGAGCTAAAACCTATAGATTCATAAGCATCAATTGTTTGTCCAAATTAAACACTATAGGAGACAAAATCATGTAGGCAAAGTTGCTATGTTTTATCTGTTTTCTGAAAACCTGAAAAAACTGCTAAGTCTGAAAACAGTTTAGAATTAGCCCCCTTTGCATGCAAATTGTGGGAAATATGCTCACCAAAATTTGTAAATTTCATATCATTAGAAAGAGCTAAACCTATAGATTCATAAGAATCAATTGTTTGTCCAAATTAAACACTATAGGAGACAAAATCATGTAGGCAAAGTTGCTATGTTTTATCTGTTTTAAACTCTTAATAACATTTAACCTAAATTCTGTTTTATCATGTAGGCAGCCCGCCGCCACCGCCGCCACCGGAGGAGCTCATCGACAAGTGGTGAGAAATGTGTTGATGAATATATGTGTGTCCACGACCATCGTGTCGTTGTTGTTTGTGCTCCGACCATCGTGTCGTCGAGATGTTGATAACTATTTCAGAGATGCTTGTGCAGGTACCCCGTGAGGCCCTTGAGATTGCCGGAACGTCGATTAACTTCCGTTCCGGCAAATTCGGGTACTCCATATGTCCCTTTTTTAGCAAAGGTCATGCCGAAATTTTTCGTGAATTTTGGCATGACTTTGCTAAAAAAAAGGGACATATGGGGTATTGCGACTAAGGCATGGGCNTCATGTAGGCAAATTGCTATGTTTTATCTGTTTCTGAAAAACCTGAAAAACTGCTAAGTCTGAAGAACAGTGTAGATTACCCCACTTTGCATGCAAATTATGGAAAATCTGCTCAACCAAAATTTGTAAACTTCATATCATTACAAAGAGCTAAACCTATAGATTCATAGGCATTAATTGTTTGTCCAATTAAACAATATAACAGACTAGATCATGTAGGCAAATTTGCTATGTTTTATCTGTTTTCTGAAAAACCTGAAAAAACTGCTAAGTCTGAAAAACAGTGTAGAGTAGCCCACTTTGCATGCAAATTGTGGGAAATCTGCTCCACCAAAATTTGTAAATTTCATATCATTAGAAGAGCTAAACCTATAGATTCATAAGCATTATTTGTTTGTCCAAATTAAACACTATAGGAGACTAAATCATGTAGGCAAATTGCTATGTTTTATCTGTTTTAAACTCTTAATACCTAATTCTGTTTTATCATGTAGGCAGCCCGCCGCCCACCGCCGCCACCGGAGGAGCTCATCGACAAGTGGTGAGAAATTATGGATGTGTTGTGAATATATGTGTGTCCACGACCATCGTGTCGTTGTTGTTTGTGCTCCGACCATCGTGTCGTCGAGATGTTGATACTATTTCAGAGATGCTTGTGCAGGTACCCCGTGAGGCCCTTGAGATTGCCGGAACGTCGATTAACTTCCGTTCCGGCAAATTCGGGTACTCCATATGTCCCTTTTTTTAGCAAAGGTCATGCCGAAATTTTTCGTGAATTTTGGCATGACTTTGCTAAAAAAAGGGACATATGGGGTATTGCGACTAAGGCATGGGCCAGGGTATCTTAGTACTAAACTAAGTGATGTTTTTCTTATATTTTGTTGTACTAACTTTTGCCTCTTTTTAATGAAGTGCAAACATGTCGGCCGACGCGCCCGGCCCTTCTAAGCACATGAGCGTCGAATTAGAAGAAGCACGAGAAAAGAACAAGGCGTTCTGGGACGTGTGGCCGGAGATGGGGGATGCGGAGGCCGCCGAACTGGCTCGTGACGGCGATGGTGACTTCCAATTAGAAGAGATGGAGATGGAGGATGCGGAGGACACCGACGGAGATGGGGACGCAACCACCACCACCGATGGCGGCGACCACATGGATGTCGGGGGTGACGACCACACGGATGCCGGTGGTGGTAACATGACCGCTAAGAAGCTTAAGAAGCAGAGGAAGGAGCGGACACCGCAAGCGGTCGGCACCGTCACCGACACGTTCACTAAGGTCTCCAAAAGTGGCCAACCCCAGGAGCCATGGGGCGTCGCAAAAGGGTACGGAATGCAACTAGGGTGCATCCTCCGGGAAACCGTGTCGATCAACACGTATGACCTCAGGAGCGCGGAGAATGAGGCTTTGCGCACACAACTCCTCAAGAGGCTCCACGAACGATACATTTTCCCGGACGATGGAAACAAAAGGGTGGACAGCTTCGCCATCACGAAGATGAACAATTGTTTGACCAGCTGGAGAGGCCGGGTGAAGGCGAAGATTGAAAAGGGTCTTAGCTGGGAAGAGATCAGTGCCAAAGAGCCGTACATCGACATAGAAGAGTTCGAGGCATTGAAGTTGTCCTTGGCATCTCCGGAGGCTGAAAAATGGACCGAGTGGGGGAAGCAAATGCGGGCAATGAACTTAGGCAACCACCATTTGGGAAGCGGCGGTTACATAGGAAAAAAGCCTGTTTGGGACAAGGAGGATGCCGAGGTTGCGAGACTTGGGAAAGAGAACCCTTGGCATAAAATCACGGACGAGCAAGTTAGGAACTTTGTTCGATCCCGCTACTATCTGAAGCCGGGGACTGGGGAATTTGTTACCGACTACAAAGATGTGCTGGATTTCGAGAAAGTTCTGGTAAGGAACTTAATTACCGCGGATATCTCAAAGTCCATTTTCGTTGATTTCTATACATGGGTTCACGTTTATTTGCTTTGTCCGCAGGAGGCTGAGTTGAAGGCTGAGGCTGAGGCCGGCCCGTCGTCCCAGGAGGCAGCCGGCCCGTGGGACACGACTTTCAACCGGGCGATGAACGTTTACAAGGGGAGGGACAAGTCAAAGCCTCCGACGTCAGCAGGCCGTGTGACCGGCTTTGGTACGTCGATGAAGTTCATCGAGTACTACAGCACGGACACCGACACGAAAAGGGAGAGGAGGAAGCCGTCTAAAGATAAAGCCGAGGTTCTCGAGCTAAGGAAGAAGCTGGAGACACTACAGAAAGAAAAGGTGGACTCCAGCATGGTGGACAAGCTAGTGGCCGAGAAGCTGGAGGAGAGGCTCCGGACTTTCTTACCCCCTGGATTGTATGAGGGATTAGCTGCTTGGCAAGCGAGAGGTCAACAGGGGCCGATACACTTGCCCAGCTTCGACGGCAGCACCTCCAGCAATAACGTGTCGCCGGTCCTGCTGCCCCCTGTCGTGTCACCGGTCCTGGTGACCCACCGGTGCCCCCCCCGGCAGGAGAATAATGACAATGCGCACGAGCGCCCGGACAATGATAGGCCGGCCGCCGGCACCGGCGCCCTTGTCTCGACATTAGCCGAGCTCAACGCCATCGACAAGGTAACTAATTAGTTAGTCCGCGACATCTTTTATGACTACATATGCCTTTGATGACTGTCATATCTCATGCATGCATGGTGCCCAACATGTGTTGACTCACAGGACACGCCTTGCATACTCCTGCATAGGGTGGGGGCCGGCGGAGAGTTGAAGGAAGTCGCGTTGGCCAAGATAGTACAACCTCTGACCCGCGATATACACAACACTCGAATGAGTGAGGCCGTGATGAAAGTCAATGTCACGGAGGTACTGCCTGAGTTCCGTGACATCGACCCCCCCACGCAACCTCCGGGAGCTGAGAAACACATGAAGCTTGGCGAATGCGGAAAGTGGATGATGGAATGGCCGAAGACCCAGATTCGTCTTGGGGATGTTATTCATGGGGTCGGTCGCACCGGCGGCGCCACCTCGAGGCCTCGGCTCCCGCTCGTTCGGCCCCCGTCGAGGCGGCCGCAAAAAACTATTGCGGAGGAACCGGCACCACAAGTAGCCGTCTCCACCACCCAGAAGGAACCGCCGGTCGCCGCCCCCACCGGCCGGAAGCTACCGCCGGTCGCCGCCACCACCGGCCGGAAGCTACCGCCGGTCGCAGCCACCACCGGCAGGAAGCTACCACCGGTCGTCGCCGCCACCAACCGCCACAAACAGTTGTTGGGAACGTCTTCACCGGTTAGTTCTGACTTTCCGAATTCCCCGACTTTCCGACTTTCCCGACTAACGGATGTGCTATCGTTCATGTTTAGGACAAAGCCGTTGCACCTGAACTTGGTGGCAACGAGGATGATGATAATGATGTCAACCTCGATGACTACATCAACACTGGCGCCTGCAGGGATGATATGTACATGCCTCATGTGGATGAAGAACCCTTCCGCGACCACCGCGGTCAAGCTGCTCGTCCACTTCATGCACACAACGCCTGGCCTTCACGCCTCCGGATGCCGGCGATCATCAAGCTCCCCCGGGTAACGTTTTCAGCCCTAACACTCTGATGGAAACTGTTAAAGCGGGGTTCACTGCACCCCCACAATCCCCAGAGAAGAACAAGATCAAGAAGCATAGGAAGAGAAAAGGAGCCTCCACCTCTGCGAGCCAGCCAGCTCCTAAGATCCGGGGTCTTGAAGACACGATTCCACCCCGTGCGGATGGCTTCCCCCGAGTTCATGTAGCTGGTGAACCTATCTTGTCTGGGGACTTGCTCCGCCTCGCAGAAGGACCCATGGTTTCTTTGCAGCAAAGTATCTTGTATCTGGAGGAGCAGCTTCTTAAAGAAAAGCATCCGAGTTACCCGGCGTTCGCGGTCCACGTGCCAAAGGAGCTGGTGGACTTCGTCCAGGAAGACCCTGCGGATGTGTTCTTCATCGCGTACGAGGACGTCTTCAAACTCTTTCACACTCAACGGCTGGACTATAACATGGTCCGTCTATATGCGCTCGATATGGCGATGAAGATCAGGAGAGATGCGACCCCGTACGTCGCGATAGTGGATCCTTACTACATGCGCGACAGCCATCTGGAGGAAGGGTCAAAGACAAGGGAAACGGCCAAGGAGTACCTCGTAAGGGTCATGCTGGCCAACAAGAGGAAGAGCACCCTTCTTCTGCCTTTCTTTTCGAGTAAGTACACATCCGCTCGCCACCGTCGTATCTTATGCCTTCTTGTACATTTCTTCCATCGCTGATCCTTTGTCCAACATTCCGTTTCAATTGTGTTGAGCAGGGACAAGTACTGCGCACTCATCTCCGTAGCCCCGAGGTGGTCCATTGCCACTTATTTGGACTCGGGGAATAAATCCACGCCGAGACGATACACCAGAATAAAGGGTGTTCTGGATGACGCTCTCGAGGCCTATGCCCAAAAGGGCGGCCCATTCCATAAGAAGTCGGAATTTTTCACGGATGAAAACACACACAAGTTTCAGCATGGGAGCGGATTCCATTGCATCAAGCAACTGGATGGCAGCGTGAAGGAGGCCTACTACGCTCTCCATCACCTTAAAGGAATTGTCCGGGATTGCGAGAAAACGAAGTTTCCATCGGGTCTCGCAGAATACACCAAATCAGAGGATGCTCTCACCGATGCTGATTACAGAGCAGACTTCCATCGCATCCAGCTGCAGTTGACAACGATCATCCTCGAAGATGTCCTTCACAGATCAGGGGCCTACCACCACCACAGAGGTATTATATATAGAAGTGCATGCGTAGGGTTATCTATTATATATATGCTATGCTATGAAACCCAAATAGGATAGCCATATGATTGTCTTGCCTCTCTACTTAGATGAATAAATTATACTCTATTTTATATCACTAACCTATATATATATCCCAATTTATCTTCAGTGTTGTCTCAGAGGAGTATCGAAGAACGACTAGAGGCACAGTATGACACCAGGGAGTGGAGGACGAAACAAGGCTTTCTACCGTTGCCGGAGCCGCGAAAGTAGAGGACTCCATGATTATGCATGCTCCCGGATCATAGTTAGGCGGCGAACACTTGATTTGTAATGTGTATATAGTGTGAAATGTTGAACTTTTGGTTGTATATACATGACTAGCTAATCGTGTTTACATTCGGCACTTTTGTGACTATGTGTATATATATATGTATCTCGATCGGGCCACTAATTAAATAATATATATGTGTGATGACATATTGATTAATATCATTGTCTGTTTATATACCTGTCAAATATACCTGTATTTTCTGTATAAACCTGTATAAATACTGTATATACGTGTATTTATACAGCAAAATAAAAAAATACAGTTTTTCTGGTTAACACTTCTGTGGCGCACCTTTTTTAGTTTCTGTGGCGCACCACTTTCTGTGGCGCACCAAGGGCAGTGCGCCACAGAAAGCCTCTCCATAGGGTCCTGGCGACCTATTTCTGTGGCGCACAGACAAGGGGTGCGCCACAGAAAGTTGATATTTCTGTGGCGCATATTCCTGGTGCGCTACAGAAAATATTTTTGTGGCGAGAATTCTGTGGCGCACCAGGCTAGCCCACAGATGCGCCACAGATAAGCAAAATGGTGCGCCACAGATAGCCTATTCTGTGGTAGTGCAATGCCAGGCATTGGTCCCGGTTTATCAGTCAACCGGGCCGAATGCAAATTCGGCAGCGTTCGAAAGGGTGTTTTTCTACTAGTGGTGTTGGATACTTGTCCGACACTTTTTCTCCTCCCACACTGGCACTCACTAAACGGTCGGACCCCAAAGCAAATGATCAAATCGAACCGAAAATATAGAATTGTCGGACGGGGCACGAATGTTCCGGCCAAATAGTTTCAAATCTAGTTATTTATTACAATAATAAAGTGTAAAAATCATCTAAATTGTGCTTCAAACAAGGCCATCGCCCTCTCCTCCATGGCGCTCCCACAAGTGCGACACTAAATCATCCTGCAGTTGTTGATGCGCATCTCCATCGTGAATCTGCTGATGCACCGCGAAAATTTCCGAGAAGCCTTGCGGCGGGCCAGGCACCACCGGTTCAAGTTGCCCCTGCCCGTCGAATGGGTTCGGAACATAATGGTCATCTGGAAGTTGGGGCGGCAAAAGCATGTTAGGGTCGTATTCATTCTCGATGATCATGTTGTGCATAATAATACAAGTATTCATGATCTCCCACATCTGTTCTATCGACCATGATAGAGAAGGATGCCTGACGATCGCAAACTAGGCTTGAAGTATACCGAATGCTCGTTCCACATCTTTCCGAGCACTCTCTTGTTTCTTTGCAAAATATTTCTTTGTCGGAGGAACGGGATTGCGAATGGTCTTCACAAATGTCGAGTATGTTGGATAGGTGCCATCCGATCCCATGTTGTACTGATGACCGTTGATCTCATAGTTACAGTCGGGCGCTTGACCATTGGCAAGTCTGGCAAAAACCGGAGAACGTTGCAGCACATTGATATCGTTGTGAGCACCGGCCATACCAAAGAAACAATGCCAGATCTACGTATCATAGTTAGCCACCGCTTCAAGTAAAACTGAGCATGCGGACAATTCTTCCACTTCCAATGCATGCAATCGATGCTTCGAAGCATCCCTGAAAAACCTCTCGCTTCAGCTACTGCCAATAGGCGAGCAGTGTCTTGAGCATTTGGTTGTCTCAAATACGTTGGTCCAAACACCACATTCGTCGCCTTGCAAAACCTGTAAGTGGCTTCAGTGGCTGTTGACTCACCTATACAGTAGTAGTCCACCATAGAATCGGCGGGAGCCCCATATGCAAGAGACCGTAAAGCAACGGAGCATTTCCGAATAGATGAGAATCCAAGAAGTCTGGTGCAGTCACTCTTTAGCTCAAAGTACTTTCATATTCTCGCACACCATGCACAATGGTCTGGAACAAACCTCTCTGCATCCTGAAGCGCCGGCGAAAACCAACATCATCGTTGGCCGGCTGGTGCGAAAAATAATCGTTGAACAATAGCATATGTCTGGTAGCCCGCTCCCGGTACGTGTTGCCCTTCTTTCCAGGCCTAGATCCTCCACGTTTGGGTTCGACCTCGTTCTCCTCCACCACCGCCACAAGAATGCGGATGACCATTTCATTCCCCTCATCATCCATTTGAAGTGCGGCCATCTCTTCCGTCATTTGGTGAAACATCATTTCGTCGTCCGAATCCATAGCCTAAACAAGCATCGTAACATCTAAAATCATAAAAGAATGGATTGTCGGCAAACAGCCGAACACCTTGCGGCCGGGAGGGAGGGACTTACTCGTCGCGCTGGTAGAGAAGAGCTTGCGTCGGAGAAGAAGGCCGGCCTTGCCAGGGAGCGGCGGGGGTGAGTGTTGCGGTTGGGGATGACAATCGGCCGTTCTACTGGGAATGACGGAGATGGCTACGGCGACGGTGGCGGCGGTAGCGCGAATCGTCGGGCAGGGAATAGAGCATGGAGGGGTGGAAGCACAAATGACTGCCGGTTCGCTTCGTGTGTATGACGGGCGGGCCATATCTGTCGGAGGCTCGGGCCGGACAGTGTCCGGCACCGCGAAGGCAGCCCCCAAAGTTGGAGGCCCTATTCGCGGTGCCGGACAAAATTTGGGCCAGACAAAGGCTTTGCGACCCCCCGGTGTGGCCTGATTTTCTGTCCGGTGCCCTAAATGAGCTTTACGGCCCCTTTTACGACCCCCCCCCCCCCCCCCCGTGGAGATGCTCTAAGAACTTTGCTGAGTGGCACTCGTATATAAACGAGAGTCTCATGTGCTATCTATGTAATTCAAGACTTGTAATAACTGGTCACTTCTGTCACTGTTCCGATTAATATTAATATTAACTATATGTTAATACTATTCTGGTCGCTTTTAGTTTGACTGCATAAATACTTTTATAACTGTTGGCCAGAAATAAATTGATTTTTTTATTTGAAAATACGCTAGCAGCGTGCAGGAAGGGGCATGTTGTTGGTACCTAATATTTACTAGCGACGTGCCGAGTAGGCCACACGTTGCCACTATGCGGTATCCTGGCAACGTGGCGGCCTACACATTGCTACTGGCAACGTGCCACCACACGTTGCCAAGGGGGCCAAGTGGTACGTTGCCAGTAGGATTTTCCCTACTAGTGTCCACTTCCCGTGCGACGGCTTGGCGAAGCCCTGCCCGAGATTCAGAGACCTCCACCCCCACCACCACCACACCGTTGGGCTGCTGGACTGATCCCAGATACTTCTCCCTTGAGCTTTCTAGATCAAGAAGGAGGAGACGTCACCGATCCGTACGTGTTGAAGTCACGGAGGTGTCGTCCGTGCAGTGCTAATCAGATCGAACTTCGACAATATCTTCATCGAGCTGCGTTGTGATAAATGTCCAACGTGTGTGTTCTTTGAGGGAACGATGAGCTTACCTTCCCGTTACTTCCATTTCCTTAGATTAGATCTTGGGTGTCGCTTCCGCATGTGAGATATTTTTTGTTTTCTGTCGCGCATACTCCTACCGTGGTATGAGAGCCAAGTTCTTTGCATAGATGCTTTGTATGGATAGAACGCAATGAGTTGTGGGCGTTTGATCTTCTTGTTGCTACCCTCCCGCGTGTATTTTTTATTTTGCGGCATGGTTTGATGCAGCGGCTAGGACCAAGTTTACGGTCTTTGGATTGAGATGGATTCATCACTTGACATGCAACTTGTATTGCATATGCGGCCCGCAGGTATCAGACTATCATGGCACCGTGATGGGGATCATGCCGGTGCGCTCAACATGGAGATCAAGGCGCAAGAAAAGGCTATACCATGTCACATATCTTATCATTTTATGCATGTGATGTTTTTCCTTTTTTTCATCTTGTTTTGTGTGCACGACGGTAGATTTATAAGATGATCCCTCACACTAATATCAAGATAATGTGTTCTCTCTTAGTATTCACTGTCGTGAAAGTTCATCGTTTTGAAGCACCTCGTGATGATCGGGTGTGATAAACTCTACGTCCACATATGACGGTGTAAGCCATTTTTACATATGCGTAAATTTTTTGGTTAACCTGATGATCCTAGCATGTACATACATGGACTGGGAGCACAACGAACCGAAAGGTTAAACACGATTTATATAAATGATATTATCAACACGTTGATGTTTCACCATTGAAACTATATCTTCTTTCGTGAAGATCAGACTTGGTGTAGTGGATTCATATCGTGTACCACTAGAAAACAATGAGGGAGGTTGATTTAATTGGGAGTTCTTTAGTAACTAGATGATAACCCGCGCGTTGCTGCGGAAAATTATGGCCAAATAACTACAATGGATAGGCAATTTCAAAATTAATAAACATGTTTTTCTGGTGATCAAACGGTAGAAGGGAAAATGGATCACCAACGACAAAATGGATAAAACACCTCAAAGTGCAAAATATATGGCAATGATAATTTCCATCAGCGGTTTTGTGATTCTCATGTACTTACACAACCGCCAAAACCAATATGGTCTAACATTTTGCTAATCATATTTGTCTTCCATAGAAAGAAATACAACACCGACCCTTTCAATCGTTAGAAAGTATAAGATGGTAGAAAATAGTGAAATAAATATACAAGTCATCAATGTGAGGCCTAAAAACATCTACAAAGGAAAGGTAAACATGAGAGCGGTGTTTTGGGGGAGCCCGGTATTTTGAAAATTTTGAAAAGCATATTTTTCTGTTTCAAAAAAATGTGAAAAAAATCACAGGTGTAGGTACTGTCGAGACACACGCCCGTGAATTTTTTTGACTTCAAATTTGTTATATTTTGGGCTGTGCAAAAAAGACAAATTCTGACAGATTTCAAAATTTTGAATCTGGGTATGTCGATTCAGAAATTTGTCTTTTAGATCTAGCCCAGAATAAAACGAATCTGTCCTTGAAATTTGGCACGCTTGTAGATCTGGGTGATATCTACACCTGGTATTTTTTTCTCGATTTTTGGAAACCAAAATATGCGCATTTTCAAATTTTGAAATACCGGGCTCCGGAGCCCGGTTCCAAATGCACTTTCCGAGGTAAACATGGACTATATATAACTTCAGTGCCCTTTACATCCTGCAGGATTGGTTTATTGGAATATCTATATTATCTTCCGATTCCATTTATCAAGTGCATGGAGTTGTATCTTTCACAACTGATAAATTATGAAGAACTTGGTCATCTTGTTGAACTACGACACATGTTAGCATGTTTGTACTATATTCAACTGCAAACAAGTTTTGGTTGCTCACATTTTCATTTAGCTGGCAAGTGGTAACTAACAATCGGTATGACATTTTTTTTGTTGAAGGATCAGTATGACATTAATTAATTTGTTCATTCATCTACTTGTGCATGGTCCATATTATTGCGCTTGAATGGTAACTCAAAGTAACATCTTCTACTAATAGGATGATATATCCTATTTGTAATATAACTGACGTTTATGTGACTTCCAATGTTTAATCGGCTAAAGAGACAATATTAGGCTATGAGATGTGACGGGATCACGGGAGCCGATGCTGGAGGCCATCTATAGGTATATGGCGATGTGAGCAGTGGCGACATACATGCGCGGGTCACTGAAGGACAACGCCAATCGGCAGAGGTATTTAAAGAAGAAGACAAATGGTCGATGGGTTCCTGCAGTTTCTTTTACAATTGCATAGCAATCGAAGCGAATATTTTTCAACTACACGAACATTTTTTTGTAATGAAACATTTTTTAATCTATGAAATGTTTTTTGAGCCCATAAACAATTTTGAGGAACAATTCTTTTTTTTAGCATGACTACGGCGGGCTCTTAGAGCCGGTCTGAACATTATTACTCAAATATGTTGCCTATAAAGCTTTGCAGCCTCTACAAGATAGGTTTAAATGAACTAGAGTTCACAAAGGGATACAAGAGAAGAGAAATAAAAGAAAAGAACGCACATTAACAACACACAAGAAGGTACGGGGGAGAACGGAAAGAGAACCAGAAAGGAGCTACGACAAGCAGCTAACACCAAGAACTTAGCATCCATCACGAGCAGGCAGACCGAGAGGAGCTGGAACTAGCTTTGTTAGATTAGTCGAAGGGAGATCCACCGCCAAAAGACGAAGAGAAGAAATCGCCAACTTGCTTTGCGATCACTCAGCACGTTGAAGAATTAGGAGAGTCGCAACCACCGTCGAAGGGCTTCCTACTGCCGAGCCACGCCGCAACAGAGAGAGCCGCAGACCGTGTCGAAGGGCAATGATCCAGACAACCCTGCACCTCCTCTTGGCCACTCTGGGCCTCCATCCAAAATAGAGAGAACCAAAGCACTGTGCAAGACAATGAAACATCAAGGGTGTGTTTGGTAGACTGGGGCAACAGAGAATCTCTCTTCCCAACCGAGATTTTAGGCAGAGATAGTGTTTGTTAGATCGGGTCGGCCCAACTCAGCACTGCCCAGCATATACGAAAAACGCCTCAGAGCCGGGCTGAGTAGCGAAGCTCGAATCGAGCTTCGCTGCTCGCCCGGGATGAGCAGATCCCGCAATTCACTGTAGCTACGCACCCGCACCCCCCAGCCCCCACCCCTTCCTTCTTTCTCTCCTCATTTCCCCCACCATCCTCCTCGCGCAGGCCGGCTCTCTCCTCCTGCTCTGGTCTCTCCTCCTGGTCCAGACCACACCGCTGTCGCCAGTACTCCTAGCTAGACACCACCGCCGCCAGGACACGCAGCTAGGACACCGCCGCCGCCAGGACTCGCAGTAATCGAGGCCATCATCGCCGCTCGAACTCGCGTCTCCGCCGTCTCCCGTCGACCAGCCGCAGCCACGGGACTCCACCTCCAGCCACGGGACGGCGGCGACTCCCCGCACCTCCTCACGCCTCCTCGCGCCGGCAGTGGCAGCTCCTCGCGCCGGTCTACCAAACACACCCCAAGCATCGTTGAGGGGCGCCGAACTCCGAGACCTCACCGCCGCCACGAGTATCCTAAGAGAGTGGTCGACCATCCACACCAGGATGACCAAGGCAAAGACCGTTGCAACATTTTGAGGAACAATTCTGCTGTGAATAGAAAACATTCTGCTGTCGAAATTTCGAAATTTTTGTTGCACTGGCCACGACCACGGTCACAACTCACATGCGAGACAACAAATTTGCAAGAGTTCTCTTTACAGGAAATTCGCAGGAGTTGACATCCCCTTGTCGTCTTCTCCGTCAGACCATTCTCCCCTCTTGCAATCGGTCCATGCACCAAACCCCTACTTTCCCCCACCACGGCCCTGCAAAATCTCTCCCTCTCTTCCACTCCACTCCCCTCTGCTCGGAAAACTCATCTGACACTCCATCGGCCGGCCCTTCCAGAGGTAAAATGCCCCTCCTGCTCCGACGCCTCGCCGCCGCCGTCTCGGCGCCCCTCCGCCGCTCCCTCTGCACGGCGCCCTCCCGTCCCCCGTGGGCCATGGTGAATACCGAGGTGGCTCTGGACGTGTCAGCAGGGACGCCCTCCCCGAGCGCGCGCGCGTTCTTCGACCTCAACGCTGCCCCGCGCGCCTCGCAACTCTCCGTCCCCGCCCGCTTCGTCGACCCCCGCGGCGACGCCGTGGACTTCCTCCTTGGCGTCGTGCGCGGCGCGAGCTGCGACGGCCTCCTCCTCCTCGACTTCCTCGACAGCCGCCACTGCCGGCCCAGATCGTTCCAAGAACTGGCCGCGGACGGCGGCGTGCAGCGACGGGACGTGAGGCTTTTCGTCTGCAACCCTCTGAGCGGCCATCTGTTCCGCCTCCCTGCCCCGGACATGGACGTCCTGAAGATGAGCTCGGCCACGTCCTTCGGCCTGCTCACCCAATCCGCCGAAGGCTCCCACGGCTCGCCTGATAGGTACGTGGTGGCTCAGCTCAGCAGCGGCCCGAAAGGCAGAGTCGTGCGTCGGTTTCTGTCGGAAACAGGGCAGTGGGAGGAGCGGCCGCTGGTCGTGCCCGAGCCGTTCGCTTTGCACGGTGAGCGGAAGATGATAGTAGACCACGAGGTACTGGCGTTCGGGGACCGGCTGTGGTGGGTGGATGTCAGCTGGGGTGCCTGCTCCGTCGACCCGTTCAGCGACCGGCCGGAGCCTCGCTTCGTCGAGCTGCCCGACTGCAGTGTGCTGCCTCATGGGAATCCCATACTGAGCAGGTACCGGCGCATGGGCTTCAGCGAGGGGAAGCTGCGGTTCATCCACCTCGCCAGTACACCAGAGAAGACGTCCCTCATCGGCTCGTTTTCGCTCGATGTCGACAGCTGCAGCAGCTTTTTTTTTTGGAAATAGAGGGTGTGCCCCAAGACTCTGATCCAAAGGATGCACACAGCCCAGTTTTATTAATATGGAAAAACAGTAAGCACTAGGCTTTACAAAGAATTACATCGATCAACCAGAAGATACACCGTTCAGGCGAAAACTCGCTACACCTACAAGCTTGATGAGGGGGTGGACCAATCAGAGCCAATGCGCTGACCTCAAGCACCTACGCACATCACCTAAAACCGGAGGCTTCAACTAGGACTAATCAGAGCCAATGCGCTGACCTCACGCATCTACGCACATCATCTAAAACCGGAGGCTTCAACCAGGCCGCCCATCAGTGCACCGGAAGCACAAACTGATCCAGTCGATCCTTAGTGCACGCCACATACGCACAACAGAAGTCGCTGCCACCATCTTCCACCATCCATATTCAGGAGCGAGCAACGTAAAGACCTTGCAAGGCCTGCCATCGGCATCGCCACGACGCCAGACAGCACCACCATCCTGCGCGAGTCCATCGTCATACGCTCGTCGCCGAGACCCCCGCGGCGCCATGCCGCCGAGACTCGCCGCCGTCAACGTGGTAGATGTACACCGCTCCACTTCTTGCATCCTCTGTCCGGCAACTGCTCCAAAGACAATGCCCCCAAGAGGGAAAGCGGCACAGACAGCGCCGCCATCGTCCGACCCGGGATCTAGGGTTTCCCCCGGAGCAGCGCGAGTGGGTAGACGGTAGCTACAATAGCGATGCCTTCAACAGGGTAACGGCGTGTAAGCGCCGCCATCGCCAGTCCTGGCCTCCTTCGCCGGAGGTGGTCGGCCGGCTGACTATGGTGATCCCTCGATGCCTCCCAAACTCGCCGCTGGGCTAACCGTGGCATCGAGGGATCACCATAGTCAGCCGGCCGACCACCTCCGGCGAAGAAGGAGGCCACCACCACCACGCCCAGGGCCGGAGCCCTCGACGTCCTCGTGTTGCGGGACTAGCCCAGATGTGTACGCCATTGACGCAACGGTGGGGGGCACATCAGGACCCCGGATCACCAGATTGAAACGCCAGAATGGGCGCCCTGTAGATTTGAATCCAACGCTCTGCGGATTGCTGCCCTGGATCCGTTCAAGGCCAGCGTTCTGTGCCTCCAAGATGATGGCGATGTTTACGCCGTGGACATGGCTAAGGCGGAGGTGATTTCGAAGAGTAGTCCTCTTCCAGACAACGTCGCCTCTCAAATGGCGCAACACTCTAGTTTCCTTGTGCCGTGCGTGCTCCCAACATCGCTTGCATCAAGCTATATCCCAGGTATATATAAGCTTTGAATTCTGAAGTTGGCAGATTTTATAAGTTTTATGAAGTGTTGAATTCTGAAGTTGGCAGATTTTATATGGAACCCTCCTAGTTAAAGAGGAAACCAGTAATATCATCTTTAATATTGTTTCTGTTTACGTGGCTCCACATGCTAAGGACAAAGAGGAGCTTTTAGTTGAACTTGTACGTGTCTTTTTTTTTGTAGGATTTCAAAGGTGGAAGTTAGCATTGATAGAGAATCTGCTGTATTTTGTTGAGCACATTTGATATGGGATTGTTTATCATGTATAGAACTGTTTTGCTTCTCTGATTAATGGCAAGGTGATGATGCAGTTGTCCTGTTAAATGCCTGAATGTTTGTTTTCCAATTCAATTCTTGGTGTGACGAAGAAATATATACGCTGTTGTTGCTCTCTGTTATTCTTATTCAAGCTCTTGTCTATATAAATATTATTCAAGGAACCCTTGCGAGCAACAAGACCAATTGCAAAAGGAAGACTTTGGCAGAGATGCTGGTTCGTGTAGACAAAGGCTAGAAAACTGAAGCGCGCAAACAAACTTATCTTTGGTACTTTCTCTCGACATATTCTTTCTTGTTTGGATACCCTTCTTCATTCGTTTGATATATAGTCATACCTTATTCTCTATGTGTTCATGATTCATTGATTATGCATTTCTTCTACACTACCCCTGTCCCCTGCAATGGGTTACATGCACAAACAAGGAAGGTTCGGTCATGTTTCCAAGTCACTGTGTTGAACTGGTTGTCTTAATTGTCCAATATTTGTACTAGAACAACATTGTTATCCTTAACTTCAACTTGTTTGGTTCGAGTCATGTTTAATTACATATGTTTGTCAGTTGTGAGAATATGATGATGTTATAGTTTCTGGACTGTATACACATAGTACGGCTTATGGAGATCTTCTTTTTCTTCAACCATTCTATACTTTTAGGAACACAAAAAGTATGCTGCTTGAATATGACTCGAATGACTGAAGAGTCTTTCGACTAGTCGCTAGAATGGTCTTGTTGGTACTTGGTTTTCCTCCAAAAAAAAAACCTTGGTTAGTTGTGACTATTTACGACTAGTCATACTAGTTGTGCGAGTAGCCAATGAGTCGGAAGCACAGGGACTGATTCAACTTTTTTGGCCCTCAATTGTTTGCACTGTCTTCAGTGCTTGACTGCTACCTGTCTTCAGTGCTTGACTGATACGCATAGTATTACCTTGTCAGAACTACTCCAGTATCTGATGACTTATCCCAGACAAATAAGAAACGCTGCTTGCTATTTCTTACAAAGTGGCCATGCTGTAAATTGACATGTCACCAATATTAGAATGTTATCCAAGTAGTACTTCAACAGAAATGTTACCCAAGTATGTCATCACCAAAAGTATTTATGCTTACTATTTTCCCTTGCAGGTTCCTTTATTTTGACCAACAACAAAGTTGAAGATGGCACCTCAAAGACATGAGATCTCATTTTGGGGAAATTCTGTGACAATTCTGGACTTGGCTGATGCAGTTCTCTGTAAAACAGGCGGATGTTCTTATATATCATTATGTCGCAGACCTATCTAGGTGCAAAATTGTAGGTTTAGGCCGACTAGTGATTACATTGCATTGACCCTATTTCCATTGGCAACTTCTGTGGAACAGTCTCAGAAATGCAGTGTTACTTGCAAGACATCATGCTTATGCTCTTTGTGAAAATGTTCATGTACTTACAATGTTTGGTTCTGATCTGTTTCACTTTATAATCATCAAAAATGGAATCAGATTGTTGCGTAGGGTATTTGCATGCTGATGATGAGAAATGGATGCGCTCTCCTTAATTTATTAGACGCATCCGAATAACTAAAAGAACTGTTCGCTGGCATAAATGTTGAATCAAGATCGATTATCACATCATGTGCTGTAGAACATACAATCTTTATCTCTCATATCTGATATAAAGTGTAATTTATGGAAGAATTCGCATGTGTTTAAAAATGGATGATTGATATATTCATCAGAAAGGTTGGCTTCAAAGTTGACACGATTCTAATGCAGGGAGCAAAGAATGATAGTTCTTTCTATGGATATTTGTAATAGAAACAATATGTAACTTCTTACAGTGCAAAATTAATTTAATATGAAGTTTGTTATAGAGCTAAAATACTCACAACCTAAGAAACTATTATACAAGTATGGCTGGCCAGCTACAGGGATTAGGATGAGATTTTCTCCTTGTTCTGTCAAACACTAAGTTCATTTCTTCTGTAAGAACTCTTTGGCACTTGTAAATGTTTTGCTCAGTTCCACTGATGATTGCATCGACTCCTGCACTTCCAGATACTCTAGGATGCTAATGTGATTATCTGCATGAACAAAGGGACATTAACTCCTGCTTTAGAGAGGATTGCTGTGCATATCATTGTTGGGGCATAAATAAGACCAGCCTAGGTTCATCGGTTGCACTATCAGCAACATCATTTGGAGTAAAGTGCTAACTTGGGCCAATCTACAAACTCTGACACCCTGTTCCCTGAAGCAGTGGTGGAAACAAGCAAGGAACACTTGCAGGAAAGAAACGGAAAAGGCTGGACTCAATTACAATGCTAACTGCGTGGTCGCTCTGGAGCGAGAGAAACAACAAATTTTTCGAAAAAACTCTCAAACCGGTTAACCTCCTCTTTGATCATAAAAAAGGAGGCAAAACAATGGGAATTGTCGAGCAAGGGTCGGTTCATTTTTCCTGACGGCTGAGTGTTCCGTTCAGTGTATACAGACTAGTTTGTGAGAAGCAACCAAAAAAAGATTCGATGTTTTGTCTGAAAACAAGACTTCCAGACCCAGCTAATGGGCAGGATCGCAGGAGTGTATCATGATTCCAAGTCAAGATTTCGTAGACAATGGCAGTAGAGTAGCCACCAGCTAATGGGCAGGATCGAAGGAGTGTATCATGATTCCAAGTCAAGATTTCGTAGACAATGGCACTAGAGTAGCCAGGTGTTTCTAAGAAGTAAGAGCATCTCCAACAGAAGCGCTAAAACTGCGCGGCACGCTAAAATCCGCCGATTGAGCGCGCGTGGTGTCGGTTTTAGGTGCTCCAGCAGTCGCGCTAAAATAAAGCGTGCCGTAAATTTTTCTGGACGCGCGGCATATTGTGGCAACGCGCGCTGCATTGTGCGTCGGTTCCAGCACGCTGGAAACCTAAAACTCGCGCACGGGACGCCAACCGCCGAGCTGAAACATCTGCCCGCATCCGCCCACCCTCGTCCTTGCGTTGTCGCCGGCAAAATCGGGGCCATGGATGCCAACTCCGACGCTCCCCCGACCCCTACTTCCCGCTACCCCACCTTCGCCACCGCCGCCAGAAACCCTAGCTCCGGGGTCGCGCCACCTGCCACCGACGCCGCCACAAATCCAAGCACCTGCAGCTTGTTCGTGGCGCCGCGGCCGAACGCAGTCGCCGTCATCTCACCTCCGTCGCCCGCGGTCAAGCCATGGATGGGCATCTCCAAGTGCCCGGCGGCCTCGGCGGCGCCGCCGCCGGCTAGCCACAAGAAAGCGAAGGCGGACAAGGCCGGGCACCTCTCGTCGTGTCAAACCTCCTGCCGCGCCTTCGGCCACCCAATTACAGCCTCTGTCGCCCCTCCACCGCCGCCGCCCCAGCCGCCGGCGATCGCCGAATTTGATGCGCCCAACATGTTCGATGAAATGCCACAAAGGTATGAATCCCATTTTTTCTATGATTTTGTGACATAGATGAGCATGTGCAATGTAGTGTTAACAATGACACGCTCATTCTTATGCAATGTAGTGTCGATGATGACACATTCATGTCAACTATGAATGTTGGATCCAACAATTCATATGAAGATTGGTCTCAACATCAAGAAGATCAATATGATGTGGATGAGGATGGTGAGGGTTTTGCACCGAAAAGAAGGGCGACCAACTACATCGCAGCCAAAGATGTTCTACTATGCAAGACATGGTGCAATGTGGGCATGGATCTGGTGGTTGACACGGACCAAAATAGAGATACCTATTGGGTGAGGATGAAGGAGTACTTTGATGCGAGAAACAAGAGTGGACATGATCACACCGATAGATCTCTTAGGTCCCGGTGGTTGATTATACAAACAAGTTGTAAAAGGTGGGCGGGGGTGTTAGCGACGGTTGACCGAATGAACCCAAGTGGCACAAATGAAAGAGATGGGGTAAGTGATCTTTTCTCTATGTTTCATCATCTTTCTCCATGTCTCAACATTTCCACATGACTAAATGTGTTTTATTAATGTAGACCAACATTGCATGCCCAAAATTTATTCAAAGGAGAAGGCAAAAAGAACAAGAAGGGGAAGCTAGTGCAAGGGAAGCCATTTGTGTTTCATAATTGTTACGCGGAGCTAGAGCATGAAGAGAAGTGGTAAAACCGTGAAGTGTTGCAGTGCCAAGAAAAGCCAACAAGTCAACAATAGAGGCAATACTTATAGATGACGATGAAGCATCAACTGACTATGGAAGGAGAAGCCCTACTCCTCACTCGGTTGCCAAGACAAGAAGACCTACCGGATGGAAAGCGGCGGAAGTTAAAGGGAAGAAGGCCGGATCGAGATGATGACATAAAGATAGCTATGAAGGATATTGTCATTGCAAGAAAAGAAGCGGCCGGGGAGAGAAGGTTCATTAGGACCCAAGAGTCGGCGGCCAAAGAGAGGCACGCCACGGCCGAGGAGAGGAAAGCAACGGCCGAAGAGAGAAAGGTGCCATTAGAGGAGAAGAAGGTGGCCATGGAAGAGAGTGCCCGACTATTGGAGTACGAGAAAAATCTCTTCTTCATGGACACATCCCATCTTGATGAGAAGCAAAAGGAATATGTCAACCTCCAAAGTGATCAAATATTGGTTAAAAAAAGAATGATGGGAACTATCATTGACGGTACTCACATGGGAGGAATGGGAGCTGCAATGGGTGACATGAGTTTTGGCTCACTCATGGGAAGAATGGGAGCACCTATGAGTGACTATGGAGGCATGGTGGCATAGGTGGCACTGGAGGACCTCCGGTCTACAATGGAGGTATGTTTGGCATGAGTGGCATGGGCGGCATGGCCGGCATGGGAGCATCTCCGTGTGGCATTGGAGGCATGGCCGGCATGGGAGGACCTCCGGGTGGCATGGTGGCTTTGGAGGCATGACTTCCATGGTACCTCCTATGCGATGGATTTGATGCTTCCGTTGATCCCAATGTTCATGCCACTAGTGTCAACACCGCTCGGGTTTCCAACGAAGACGAAGCGCAAGAAGATGTCGAAGAGAAAGATGAGGATGAAGCATGAATATTGATGTTTCATGTGTTTGCTTAAACTTTTCTTTGTCTCATGAACTTTCTTGTGTTGATTTGCTATTGAACTATGTCGTGGATTTCAAATATGTTATTTTGGTGAAGTCGTGATGTTGAATTTTATATGTTGTGTTCTCTGTTGTTTCATATGGTGCCAAAAATTGTGTTTGTTTGAGGTTTTGCTAGCGGCAGCCGGGCACGCGCGCTACATTTTAGCGTGCCTGGTAAACGCACGGTATTTAAGCGCGTCTGGATTTCGCGTCGATGGCCGCGCATGCTGAACCCACAAAACCGGCGATGTATAATTGCTTTAGCGCACGCTAGTTTAGCGCTTTTGTTGAAGATGCTATAGTTCCAAACATTACATGACTCGGTAAAAGAGTGGTGGGTTACACGAGAACAAGCTCCCGGCTGAAATGTCAACTCTGACACTGAAATCTTTGGTCTGGAGGGCTGCAAAAACTGAAAGATTGAATTTTTTGAGAGAAAGAGATGTGGCATTTGGTTCTATTTTTTTTCCTAAATGAACTTTAAGTTAACCTTCAGCTAATTGTGGCCCTTCAAATAACTTTCAGCCACAAATGGCCCTTCCTTTAAAACACAATGGGCTTAAGCGTTCTCAAAATCTCATAGGTCATGAGAAAACGCCACACACTTTGGCTTATCCTAGTTCGGAAAATGTAAAAAATTCTATATCATCTAGAATAAGCCATTCAATGTGACTTTTTTTAAGGATCAGATGTGGCTGACAGTTATTCAAAGGGCCACAATCAGCTGAAGGTTAGCTTAAGGGCCATTTAGAGAAAGAAGATACCATCTGGTTACATAGAGAAATGGTGTTCCAGGAATCATGCTGAAGGAAACACACACTTGACCAAAGAATATAGCAGCTTGAGAGTGCCTATTTCTTTGGTTTCCTTGGTAATTTGCCAGTTCTACAGAACCAAAACTCGAAAGTTGTTCTTGTCAAAAAAAAAAAAAACTCAAAAGTTGTTCGTTTCCCATGGAGCGAAAGCGATTAGACAGCTGGGTCAAAACGCGAAAATAAGAAAGGAAACATGCCTCAACACAGCTGCAAGAGAGCATTCACTTGAAATGACGGAGCGAAGCGAGGCCTGTTGTCGGAGGCTTGGGTCGAAACGAAGTGGAGGCAGAACTTAGCCCAACATATTGCCCCTGACAGAAAAGGGTGCGGGGGCGGCAGCCCCCACGGTACAGTACAGATTGTTACCGACCTGTATTAGATCAGGACCCTATAAATATATCTTGTAAGCCGCTAAACGGGATAGGTTGTAAGTTGTAAATCCCGACGTCTGTAGTAGTGAAGTTTTGCTGGCAGGCCCGTGGTTTTTTTCTCTTCCTTGTTGGGAGGGTTTTACACGTTAAAATCTACGGACCTCATTGATTTGATTTTTTTGTAAATCATTATTACCCATCGCTTATTATAACATAATGGTCCCTATTTGGACATGATGTTTTGGCTCATGGGTGCAGATGAACCCGTTGTGTAAAATGCATTTTTATCGCATTTTAAAATGTCAAAAAAATTCAAACAAAAATTTTGGGTGTTCATATGAAAAATGTTTACCTGCGTAAAAAAGTTTCGCATCGAAAACACATTTTGTATGGCCTTTTATAAAAAATACAAAAAAACTGTTACGTACAAAGCCATTTTGGAATTTTGAGGATTTGTCTTTTTTACACCGGGCACAAAAAATGTCTTTTCATCCCGATTTTTTTGTACGAACATAGAATGTTCATATGTACATCCGAATTTTTTGTTTAAATTTTTTTGACATTTTGAAATTCGTTTTTTGGATAATGGGTGTATGATGCACCTATGAGCCAAGGTGGTTTTCGCTCCCTATTTCTGCTAAAAAATACAGGCAAAAATGGTATAGCATACTGTTCCTTCGGTTTTCACTCCTTCTGGCCTTCTGGTTTTTTCTCTCACCAGATGAAACAAAAATTACTGAAGCAGCGGCTTCAAGCTGACGCGGGTCCCGGAGAACGCTCGATGGAACCCTTCTTTTTGCCAGAAGCTGTCAGAGCCGCATGGACCGAGCCCATTCCCACCACCACGGCGCTCATGGGCAAAGCAAAGGGGCACAAACCCCTGCTCCCCATTCCTCCTCTTGCTGACACCGTACCACGCCTGCTCCTCCGGCACCAGAATGTCCCTCCTGCTCCGGCGCCTCGCCGGCGAGGTCTCGGCGCCCCTCCGACACTCCCTCTCCACCGCGCCCTCCCGCCCTCCCTGGGCCATGGTCTACAAAAAGCCAGCGCTGCACACGTCACGGGTGCCGACGCCGGGCCGGCGTGTGCGGCCCTCGACCTTAACGAGGCCCCGTGCGTCTCCCAGCTCTCCGTCCCTGCCCACTTCGCCCACCCCGACGCAGCCGGCAGCGTCCGCGCCGCGAGCTGCGACGGCCTCCTCCTCCTCGACTTCGCCGACACCCGCCACGTCCCTCCGGCCGTCCGCAACCTCTTCCACAGCAGCTGGCTACACGAGATGGCCGCGGCTGGCGCCGGCATCGAACTGGACGTCGCGCGCTTCGTCTGCAACCCTCTCACTGGCCAGCTGTTCCGCCTCCCTGTTCCGGACATGGATGTGTTAGAGTTGTATTCTGTCTAGCATAGCGTACGTATTTGTATTAAGTCGTGTTGTAACTTGTATTCTGATCCAATATATATAGTGGACGTGAGGAGGCTTAGACCCCCACGGAAACCCTAAAACCCGTCTCTCAACTTGGTATCAGAGCCCTAGGCTCCTGCCGCCGCCGCCGCCTCTCCTTCCCATCTCGAGCGTCCTCGCCAGCTTCCATCCCGCCACGATGACCTCGCCCAGCCCCCAGCTCACGAACATGGGGGCGATCGTCTCCCAGCCAGGAGCGTCCGCGTCCGTGGCGGCCCCGGCCGCCGTCGTCCCTACGATCCCGGTGCGGCTGGACAGCAACAACTTCATGCTATGGAGGGGAGTCGCCGTTCCCAACCTCTCCGGCGCGAGTCTTCACGGGTACCTCGACGGCTCCACGGCGGCGCCGGAAAAGACCATCACCGAGGGCACCGGTGATGGTGCTGTCATCAAGATCAATCCCGAGTACCACCGCTGGTGGACTCAGGACCAGAAGGTCCTCGGGCTTCTCCTCGCCTCCATGAGCGACGACATTGCATGCCAGATGATCGGCTGCAAGACGGCGGCGGAGCTGTGGAAGGCGGTCAACACCATGTTCAGCGCGAAGAGTCGCGCTAGTGTTCGTCATGTCCGGCGACAACTGCAGTCGCTGAGGAAGGCCGATCTGTCCGCTGCCGAGTACATGCACAAGATGAAGGCCCTCGCCGATGTCATGGCGACCGCTGGACATCCGCTTGACGACGACGAGCTCGTCGACTACATCCTCACCGGTCTCGGTCCGGACTACAACTCCATCGCCGCCTCCATCGGCGTGAGCAACGAGTCCATGTCCTACTCCGACTTCTACTCGCTTGTCCTCTCCTTCGAAGGACTACAGGCTCAGCAGAGCCAGGCGGAGGGCTGGTCTTCCTCTGCCAATGTCGCGGCCCGGCCAGGTTCGTACGGCAACGGCGGACGCGCGCCGCCTCAGGAGTTCCACCCCACTTCCTATGGTGGGGGTCGCCCCGCTGGTGTCAACAGCCAGCCAGGGCAGGGCCGTCCTGTCGGCAACGGAGGCGGCTTTGGCGAGGGCCGCAACCCCGGCTACGTCGGCAACGGCCACAACAGTGGAGGAGGCGGCAATGGTCGCCAAGGTGGCGGCAATGGTCGCAAACAGCGCCCCAAGTGTCAGATTTGCAAAAACTGGGGTCATGAAGCGTACGATTGCCGTAATCGCTTCAACCAGGCGTACAACACTCGTCACGGTAACGCAGCCTCCATCAACTCCTCCGACCAGCAGCAGCACTGGTTCATGGACACCGGTGCCACGGATCACCTCACCAGTGACCTAGAGCGCCTCCAGGTTCACGAGCGGTACGGAGGGAAGGACCAAGTCCAGGTGGCAAATGGTGCAGGTTTGTCAATTTCGCACATTGGTCATTCGAATTTAGCTGGTTCATCCTTAAAATTGAAAGATATTCTTCATGTTCCTTCTATAAGCAAACATCTTTTATCTGTCTATCGCCTCGTTTCTGATAATGACGTGTTTGTTGAGTTTCACCGTCATTTTTTCTGTGTTAAGGACAAGGCAACCCGGCGCATAATCCTACACGGTAGAAGCCATGGGGGGCTCTACCCGATTCCGTTCGCTCGTGCATCATCGTCGTCTTCTCGCCATGCTTCAACTAGTGTCAAGGTCACGCCTACGCAATGGCATCAGCGTCTAGGTCATCCCACAAATAATGTAGTCAATTCTATTGTTACAAACCATGAGCTTTCTTGTTCTCGTTCAGACAATGTACCATTGGTGTGTGATGCATGTCAACGTGCTAAGAGTCATCAGCTACCTTATTCTGCGTCTCATCGTATTTCTACTATACCTCTTGAGTTAATTCATTCGGATGTGTGGGGTCCCGCAATTGCTTCTTCGGGAGGGTACAAATACTATGTTAGTTTTGTTGATGACTATACTCGTTTTTGCTGGATTTATTTGCTTAAACACAAGTCTGATGTTGAGCAGGTGTTTTATGCTTTTCAAGCTCATGTGGAACGCCTTTTGAACTTCAAAATCAAGGCTGTTCAGTCTGACTGGGGTGGTGAGTATCACAAACTCCATCGCTACTTCCATCGTACGGACATCTCTCATCGTGTCTCGTGCCCGCACACCTCCCAACAGAATGGTATTGCCGAGCGCAAACATCGTCATTTGGTAGAAACTGGTTTGGCTCTCCTTGCACACTCTTCACTCCCTCTTCGTTTTTGGGATGAAGCTTTTCTGACGGCGTGTTATCTTATCAATCGTATGCCTACACCGGTTCTAAACAAAGAGACCCCTTTGTATCGTTTATTCCAGGTTCATCCCAACTATTCTTTTCTGCGCACTTTTGGGTGCGCCTGCTGGCCTAGCCTTCGCAAGTACAACTCTCGCAAATTAGAGTTTCGTTCCAAGATGTGTGTTTTCCTTGGCTACAGTCCTATGCATAAGGGCTATAAGTGTCTAGATCGTACCTCGGGTCGGGTCTATATATCTCGCGACGTTGTTTTCGACGAGACTGTGTTTCCTTTTTCCAACCCCGGTGTCTCCGCTCCTGTCATCAATCTTGAAAATGCAATCACTTTTCCTTCTAATGAACCGGCTTCGGATGTTCCTGTGCGAAAATATGACCTGTCCTATTTGTCTACTAACTCCGTTGCTCCAGATGTTTCTGCTTCTGTTCCTGTACAGGTGCTCGACGTTATCTCCGACCAGGCGATCGACGTGCATGCCGACTGCATGCAGGGCGTGTCCTCCCGTGCCCCCCCGTCAGCTGGGCCGCCTGCGCCCGCTGGGTCTCCTACCCCGCATGCTTCCCCGGCCCAGTCCGAGGCACTGACTCAGCCCGCGTCGCCCACCGCTGGGGAGTTCCCTGTATCCCCAGCCGCGACGCCTCTGGCTGGCCAGTCGACTGCACCGTCGCCTCCTGTCGAGTCTGCTGCTCCTGTCCATGGCATGGTCACACGTCATCGTGATCACACGCGTCAAGAGAAGAAATATACGGATGGCACCATTCGTTATGATCCTCGTCGGCGGGCATTCTTTGCCGCCCCTTTGTCTCATCACGATGCTCTTCGTGAACCGGCGTGGTGTGCCGCTATGTCCGAGGAGTTCGCTGCTTTGTGTCACAACAACACCTGGGTCTTGGTGCCTCGCCCCCCCGGTGTCAACATTGTGGGCAGTAAATGGATCTTCAAAACCAAGCATCGTCCCGACGGTTCCATTGACAAGCACAAGGCGCGTCTAGTTGCCCGTGGTTTCACGCAACAACATGGCATTGACTACGGTGATACTTTCAGTCCAGTCATGAAGCCCGCAACCGTTCGGATTGTTCTATCTCTTGCTGTGTCTCGCGGATGGAGTCTTCGACAGGTGGATGTGAGTAATGCATTTCTTCATGGTTTCTTGGCCGAAGATGTTTATATGCAGCAGCCCCCTGGTTTCGAAGATGACGCTTTTCCATCACATGTCTGCAAGCTTCAGAGATCACTTTATGGTCTCAAACAGTCGCCTCGTGCCTGGTATGCTCGGTTGAGTCAGCTTCTTCATCAACTTGGGTTTGTCGCTTCCAAGGCCGATACGTCGTTGTTCATCTTCTCTCAAGGTGATGTGCATATTTACATGCTTGTGTATGTCGATGATATAGTCATTGCTGGATCCACATCTGCCGTAGTTGATCGACTGGTAAAGTCGCTGTCTGATAGCTTTCCTATCAAAGATTTGGGGCAGCTAGAGTATTTCCTTGGACTGGAAGCATCCTTTCATTCAGGGGGCATGACATTGACTCAGCGTAAGTATGCGCTAGATCTTCTTCATAGAGTCAATATGGAGAACTGCAAGGCCACTTCCACTCCCTTGGTCACGACGGAGAGCCTCTCGCGTGACACTGGCACTTTATTGGGTACCGATGATTCTTTCCGGTACCGCAGTGTGGTTGGTGGACTCCAGTATTTGACACTCACCCGTCCAGATATCTCGTTTGCTGTGAACAAGGTGTGCCAATTTCTCTCTCAGCCCACAGAGGTTCATTGGGAGGCTGTCAAGCGTATTCTGAGGTATGTCAAGGGTACATTGGATACAGGGTTGCAGATACGTAAATCAGCATCCACGGGCGTCAGCATATTTACGGATGCAGACTGGGCAGGCTGTGTTGATGATCGGCGCTCTACTAGTGGCTTTGCTGTGTTTGTTGGACCGAATCTTATTTCCTGGAGTTCGAAGAAGCAGCCCACAGTCTCCAGGTCTAGTACAGAGGCAGAGTACAAGGCGTTGGCCAATGGCGCCGCCGAAGCCATTTGGGTTGACTCGGTTCTTAAAGAACTAGGCGTCACACAGCAACGCACACCCATCTTATGGTGTGATAATCTTGGGGCAACATACCTGACAGCGAATCCAGTCTTCCATGCTCGAACTAAGCACATTGAGATCGATTTCCATTTTGTGCGAGAACGAGTAGCTGCCGGTGCATTGGATGTCAGGTTTATTTCCACTAACGATCAGCTGGCTGATGTGTTTACTAAACCAGCCACACGACAAATGCTAGACAGATTTAAAGTCAATCTTAACCTTGTATGTACATAGCGGTTTCGATTGAGGGGGTGTGTTAGAGTTGTATTCTGTCTAGCATAGCGTACGTATTTGTATTAAGTCGTGTTGTAACTTGTATTCTGATCCAGTATATATAGTGGACGTGAGGAGGCTTAGACCCCTACGGAAACCCTAAAACCCGTCTCTCAACTGGATGTGGCCAAAGGGAGCACGCCCTTCGGCCTGCTCACCCAATCCTCCGAAGGCTCCCACGGCCCGCCTGATCGATTCGTGGTCGCTCAGCTCAGCTGCCGGGAAAGGGACAACCGCAGAGTCGTGCGTCGGTTTCAGTCCGATACAGGGGAGTGGGACGAGCCGGAGCTAGTCGTTCCGTCCACGACGCCGGCATGGCGTGCGATGCAGATAGACATAAATCACGAGGTACTGGCCTGCGGCGACCGGCTGTGGTGGGTCGACGTGACCTGGGGCGCCTGCTCCGTCGACCCGTTCAGCGACCGGCCGGAGCATCGCCTCGTCGAGCTGCCGCGGGGCAGTGTACTGCCTGAATTGGTTGATGTTGAAGGGCCCTCTGATTCTGGGCAGGCACCGGCGCATGGGCGTCAGCGAAGAGAAGATGCGTTATGTCGAAGTTTCCACTAAAAAGGAGCCCTTCTCGATCAGCTCGTTTTCGCTCGACGACGAGGGGTGCTGCTGGACTCTGGAGCACGAGATGACAATTGACATAAGCTTGCCTGGAGAATCTGAACCAGTGGAAGACCAAGTGCCGTGGATTGCTGCCATAGATCCACTCAACTCCAACGTTTTGTATCTCAAATATGCTCGCTTTGTACTTGCCGTGGACATGGCTAAGGGGAAGGAGGTTGGGAGCTGTTCTTTTCCAGACAGCATCACATACCTAAGCATGCACAATTCAAGTTTACTTGTTCCATGCGTGCTCCCAACATGGCTTGAATCAAACCATATCCCTGGTGCAGGTATACATACGCTTCTCTGAAATTCGTTGTACTATAGCTGTTAGATTGCATAGTTTTAGTTTAGCTTATCTTTCAAATCATGTGCTTGGAACCTTGTCACAGCATTGATGGTTTGTTAATACACACAAGTTTATCTGTACTGAAGTTTCTGAAGGGGGTGATTTGGACACTGATATCTATCTTAAATATTCTGAAAACAATCATTGCACATAGGCTCATATATTTCAGAAGTAAATAGGTCATTATTAGCAGTGATTGTTTTCAGAATACCGGAGACACTGAATTTGGTATTGCTAGATAAATGATGTATTTTGTAGATCCCATTGGACATGGGAATGTATATCATGTAGAGTAAAAAAATGTTTTCTTCTTTATTTAATGTCAACATATGTCTTGCAATTGTCACGTTAAATGTCTAAACAGTGTATTCCAATTTAACGATTGGTGTAACAAAGAAACATGTATAGCTATCTCTTCTGTGTTATTGATGTTTAAGTTCTTGTATCTATGCATATAACTGAAGGTACACTTTCGAGCAAGACGACCAATTGCACAAGGAAGACTTTGGCAAACATGTTGGTTCGTGTAGACAAAGGCCAAAAGAACTAAAGCACACCACGTAATCTATCCTTGGTACTCTTTCTTAAATCATTCTTTCTTGTTTGGATACCCTTTTTTGTTGGATATTTAGTCATATTTGTTTATTTCTCGTGATCATGATTCTTCATTTGTCCTGCACTGCCCATGCAATGTCTACTTGCAGAAACAAATAGTTTGGTCATGTTTCCAGTTCACTAAGTTGAAGTGGTCGATATACTACTGTACCATTGTAATCATTAATTCCAACTCGTTTTGTAGAATTGTGTTCAGTTTCATTTTTTGATATGGCTATGACAATACGATGGTATTTTAGGTCCTTTATTGTATACTCAAATTGGGGTTTTACCCTTTGTCGGAAAGAAAAAACTCAAATTGGTGGTTTGTAGCAGATTACATCATAGAATGGTTCCTTTTGTTCAAGCATGCTGTATTCCTAAGGGAATAAAAGATACTGCTTGAATATATTCCTTACACATTACCTCTCGTGCTTGACTGCTGGGCAGAGCAGCCTTTTACATTGTGTGAAAAATGGAAAAGGGGATGCTCTGCCTTTTCACCATGAGAAATATCTTTGCTTTCACTAGTCAGTATCCTGAAATAGTTATCCTAAATCAAGACTGAACTGAAGTATGTTGCATGATGTTTCTTACCAAGTGACCATGCTGTAAATTTACTTCCCACCCTAATTGAAATTTTAATAAGTTATCCAAGTATGTTGTTACCAAAAGCATCCGGAAGGCTGTTGATATATTTTGTTTACTGTTTTTCGTTGCAGATTTCTTAAATTTTGGATGGCAGCAAAGTTGATAGTTATTAAGTGGAATGGAGCAACCTTGATGGTGGCACCTGAAGAACATGGACCCTCATTATGGGAAAATTCCGGGACAACTTTGGACTTGCTTATTTGCTGATGCATTTCTCTTTGAAACATATGGATATCCTTATGTATTTTGGGCTGCATTTGATCAGCAACTTGGATGGCACAGGCTCTTTGAAATGCAGTGTGCAAGAAATTATGCTTATCCAATCTAGTGCAGTTGTGTGTTAATCTTAACTTCAGTTTTCTCATCATGAAAATTAGGATATGTTTGATCGGATTAAACTTACACGTATCATATTTCTATGCTGATGATAAGTGCATTCACTCTCTTAATCTTATTAGAAGACTGATCCTTGGCTTAAATGTTAGTATGCTATCGATACGGGTTGTAGAAAACACCAGTTTACGACCACCATTTATCTTTTGACTTAACTCATGAATCTGTTTTCTTTTTCTTCAAAAAGATGGAATGCCCCTGGCCTCTGCATGGAGAACCCTCTTGAGTCTGACGACGCACAATTCATGAAAGAACTTCTGTAAGCAAACATAGCATGCATTTTTTGGATGAAAGCGTTCTGTTGTACTCCCTCTGCTCCAAATTAATTGAAGTTTCGGTTTGTTTTATGTCAAACTTCTCTAGATTTGACCGTATTTATAAAAAATAAGCGACTATCTACAAAATAAGTCTACAAAGTATGAAAAATGGTTTGTAGAAGAATGTAATGGAATTAAGTTGGTGTTTTAGATATTGATTTTTTTATAAATTGGTCAAACTTAAAGTTGTTGACTTGGGACAATCATAGAGCTTCAATCAATCTGGAACAGAAGGCAGTATCCTTTCTGGATGAGTCGAATAGTTTTTTTTTTCGACAAAGGGTGAGCCGAATAGATGGTTGTAGATCTTAGGAAAAACCATCTCTACAATGGCTCTAACAATAAGAAATTTTAAGCCGCTTCAATTGCCGTCAAAAAATAGATGGAAAGTCATTTAAGTAGTAAGTGCGACAAGATTAGCGTGAGATATTCTTCACGGATTTAATGTTCTCTCTTTCAAATATAACGACTGAAATATATGATATGCATGACTATTCTTACTACAATGCAGCGAACGTACCTTAGTTTGTATGTTAACATATGTTGAAGATCTTTCACTTCTTACAACGTGACAGGGTTTGTATTAAATATTTTTTCACCTTATACCTTAGCACCAGTTTGGGTAAAAGGTGGCGGCCAATTGTTCCACCCCCATTCAATCCATCATTTTCAGCTCGCCGCCCCCATGACATACACGTAGCTCCGCTGTTACTCAGGAGCACCCATTTTGGTAAAAAAAGGCGGCGAGCTAAAGTTTAGCCGTATTCAATTCTTCTTTTATAATTATGACTACTATACTGTTATTATTTAGACTGTGATAACTAACGTTTAAAAAAAATTATTTAACAATTTTATTTCAGTATTTGACAAAAAGCTGTAATGACCAAGGTTGAACATATGTTCCACTGCTCTGATATCAAAATACACAGTGGTTGGGATGTTTTTTGCTCTTCTGCGTGCTTGCTATACAAATGGGGTGGCTGAGTTTGGCAGCGATCGAAAATTCGTCGAACACTTGATTCCCACAAAGAACACAAGCAAAGGAATACAACAGATCTACGACAACACTCCTCGACTCAAACTTTGGACCAATCATAGGGGGAAGAAAAACAAGGAGAAGGGCGGAAAACAACACAAGACATGCATGAACAATAAGATTCAGTGATCCGACGGCAAACAAGCGTGTGATCGAGGAAGAAGAATAAACACGATCAGAGGATACCTGTAGATCGAGCTCGGAGGAGAGTGTATCACAGTTCATACAATAAAAGCAAAAAAAAGTGAAACCGCTCTAGAGAAACTCAATAACTATATCGAGGACACTCATTAAAGATCACTATCATCGTTAAACCCTTAAATGCTTTCACAAGCTCTTAACATTCTAGAAACCCATGGGCGTTGAATATCGATGCTCCATCACATATTGTGAGTAGCGTGAGTACCTAGCCACTTCTTAAATGATTGCACAACGGTTTTGTGTTATTATTATCAGTAAGCTAAGCATGCATCTGTTAGGGAAACGCAACTTGTATTCCCAGGGGGCCAAATGCCACAATATATAGTACATGTATAGGTGGCAAATATGCAGGAAACCCCTTATACAATGGGGGAACTATACAGGTATACATGGACACATAATACAACTCTAACACCCCCCCCCCCCCCCCCTCAAACTCACGGTGGATCCACAACACTGAGTTTGGAGAGAGAGAATCCATGCTGAGCTCTAGTCTGGGCCTTCGTGAAGAAATATGCCAACTGCAACTCGGAAGGCACATACTGAAGAGCAATAACCTGATCCTGCACACTAGCGCGTACAAACGAAGCATCGACACCAATATGTTTGGTAAGCTCATGCTTCGCAGGATCACGCGCAATACTGATAGCACCTGTACTATCTAACAAGAGGGTAGTAGGTGTTGTAACAGGAACACCAAAATCCTCCAATAGCCATCGTAACCAAGTCACCTCTGCTGTCAAAAGAGCTAGGGGTGGGAACTGGTAGTGGATAGTCCGAATTATCCGACATTCGTATTCGAAAATTGAAAATGGAAGTGGTAAATATCCGAATCCGGACGAAATAAAAATGGAAGTGCTAAATATCCGAATCCGTTTTTACAAATACAAAACAAATGTGGTATTGAATTTTGACACAAATGTGGATATGGAAATGGATATATCCGTATCCGAATAAAATTTTGTTGATAAGTTTTGATAATTCTAGCCCGATATGGAAATTTCTCAACCTAAAATAGTAATAAAGTGATCAGTTATATTATTCTATGATTGAAATTTAAAGAAGTGTGTATTATATAGCTATATTTATCACTATTTCATTGTATATTTAACTCGTTATAAGATACGAGTCTACTATTTCGTTATATTCGTTTCCGATCCGAATTGAGAAAACATCCGATCTGAATTCGTATTCGATTAACATCCGCTCCGCATTCGTATTCGACAACATCCGAATTCCTATCCGTATTCGTTTAAAAAATATGGAAACGGATGTGGGAAGGGCACTATCCGATCCGCATCCGATCCGTTTCCACCCCTAAGAAGAGCCATAGCCCGCAACTCAGCCTCTGCACTCGAACGGGATACTGCAATCTGTTTCTTCGTCTTCCAGGCAATGAGAGAACCACCAAGAAAAACACAGTAAGCAGAAAGTGAGCGGCGATCTGAAGGATCACTAGCCCACGTAGCATCCGAATAGGCCTGGAGTTGTAACGAGCTGGAACGAGGAAAGAATAGACGGTGGGATATCGTGCCACGAAGATATCGTAGAACACGAAGAAGGTGACTATAGTGAACAGATGTGGGAGTCGAAACAAACTGACTCAGAAAATGGACAGGATAGGAGATATCCGGATGAGTGACAGCTAGATAGACAAGACTCCCAACAAGATGACGATAACGCGTCGGATCAGACAAGGGATCGCCATCAGAGGCACGAAGGTGGACATTGAGCTCCATAGGAGTCTCAACAGTCCGCTCATCACTAAGAGCAGCACGAGCAAGAAGATCTTGGATATACTTTTCTTGAGAGATAAAGAAGCCATCAGAGGTAGAAGAAACCTCAATCCCAAGAAAATAGCGTAGAGGACCAAGATCAGACATAAGAAACTGCTCGCTAAGACGTGCCTTGACAAAGGCAATATACTCAGGGTCGTCACCAGTGATGATCATGTCATCAACATATAGAAGAAGAAGAGTCCGACCACGAGCAGAAAGGTGAACAAACAATGTTGGATCATGAGTACTAGGAGAAAAACCAGCAGCAGTCACCACAGAAGCGAAGCGCTCAAACCAGGCGCGGGGGGCTTGCTTAAGGTCATAGAGAGAGCGGCGAAGACGACAGACCATGCCATCAGGAACAGAATACCCAGGTGGGGGCTGCATATAAACCTCCTCACGCAGCTCACCATTAAGAAATGCATTCTTAACATCAAGCTGAGACACAGACCAGTGTCGAACAGAGGCCACAGCGAGAAGTGTGCGAATAGTGGTCATATGGGCCACATAAGCAAATGTCTCATCGTAATCACGACCATGCTCCTGCTGAAAACCCCGAGCCACAAGACAAGCTTTATAGCGCTCAAGAGATCCATCAGAGTGAGTCTTAATCTTATAGACCCACTTACATGTGATGGGACAAACACGGGGAGGAAGAGATACCAGATCCCATGTGCAGGTCCGCTCAAGGGCAGCAATCTCCTCTGCCATCGCAAGTTGCCATTCAGGATGAGCAACATCATCGCGATAAGAGGTCGGCTCAACAACAGCCGAAAGACCATAACGATCAGGAGAATAGTGGTCAGGAGGAGGGCAAGGCCGAGCCCGTAGACCATAAGTCGGCTGAGTAGACGAAGAAGACACACCAGAAGTAGATGGCGCATCAGTAGACTCATCCACAACACTTGGACGACGGGAGTAATGTAAAGGAAAAGTGGGACGGAGAGGAATCATCGGAAGTGATGGAGGCGAGGACGGGGAAGATCCCGGTGATGGAGGTGGAGACAGGGAGGGCGCCGGTGAAGAAGGTGGAGAGTCATGCGACAAGGGAGAAGAAGATGTCGGTGACATAGGAGAGGACGGAGTCGGATCAATAACAGTGGGGCGAGGAGTAGGAATATGGGGCACGGAGGGAGGTGTATCAGGAAAGGTGAGAAAAGAGATGTCCTCAACCGAAAATGTCGAGGAGGATGGACGCGGGTAGAAGGGACGAGACTCATCGAAGGTCACATCCCGAGAAATCCGCATCCTACGAGCGACAGGATCCCAACACCGATAACCCTTATGCTCATCACTATATCCAAGAAAAACACACTCAACGGACTGAGCGGTAAGTTTAGTGCGTTCACGTGGGGTAAGAAGAACATAACAAACGCAACCAAACAAGCGAAGCAATGAATAATCAGGGGAACGATCCGAAAGACGCTCAAGAGGAATACCACCCTGCAGAGCAGCAGAAGGCTGGATATTGATGAGATAGGTAGAAATGGATACAGCCTCAGCCCAAAAGTGAGGCGGAAGGGAGGCGGCAATCATCATTGCACGAGCCGTCTCAAGAAGGTGGCGATGCTTGCGCTCAGCAACACCATTCTGAGCATGAGCACCTGGACAAGAGAATTGAGCAAGAGTACCCTGCTCCACAAGAAAACTGCGCAACATCTTAGAGATGTACTCACTAGCAGAGTCAGCACGGAACACACAAATAGACGTAGAAAACTGAGTGTGAACCATCGCAGCGAAACGCTTATATATAGAGAGAACCTCACTACGAGAAGACATAAAGTAAAGCCAAGTGTAGCGAGAGAAATCATCTATAAAAATAATATAGTATCGATGGCCCCCTTACGACGCAAAGGGAGCCGGACCCCACACATCGGAATGAACTAAATCAAAAGGACGCCGAGACACTGACTCACTAGTAGGATAAGGAAGCTGAATCTGTTTGCGAAGACGACAACCCTGACACTGTAAAGAGACATCTCCTGAGACAGGCCCTCGAAGACCTCGACAAACTAATGACGATAGACGAGAGCCACAAAGATGACCGAGTCGATGATGCCACTGCTGGAAAGAGCCGGTAGCTTAAGCGACGAAAGCAGAAGAACTGGTAGCAAAGTTATCAGAATCGTGATTCTGAGTCAGATCGGAAACTCTATGGTAGGATCGTAAACTGTCGGATCATAGCTTTCAGAATCGTAAAATCTAAGATTCTACTTAACAGAATCGTAGAATCGTTTGGCTCAATTTGGGTCGTAAAGTCGTAGAATCGCATGGTAGAATCATGATTCTGACAACTATGACTGGTAGTAGTGGTAGCAGCGGAAGGAACACGAAGCCAGTCTAGCTCCCAAAGCCCCGGAGAATCACGGAGCTGAGGGTCAGCTCCAACCAGAGCACGCATACGATGGTCCTGAACAGAACAAGAATCAACGTCAAGAATGACGCGACAACCAGAATCAGTAAGCTGGGAAGCAGAAAATAGATTCATGGTAAGATGAGGAACATGAGAAACGTCAGGAACAGAGAAAGTAGGAGTGGTAAGATTACCACGACGAGAAACAGAAAGACGAGTACTGTCAGCAGTGAGAACATTAACAGGAGAATCAAGAGATCTAAGGGAGGATAAAGCGGAAGAATCATAAGACATATGAAAAGAAGCTCCAAAATCCAGAACCCAACGGGATGTACCTGACTGTGTAGACGGTGGTCGCGCAGTGCTAGAAGCATCAGTCACAGAGCCTGCAGTACCTGTCGAGGAAGAACCTGAAGCAGCAAGCAGACGCTTAAGCCTCATAATATCCTGCTCAGTGAGGGAGGCATCGGAGCGTGACGAAGAAGAAGCCTGAGTCCCAGTAGAAGAAGTGCGCTCTTTACTGCGCTCCTTGCGCTGCTTCTTCCAGCAGCCCAGACTCAGCGTGACCATCCCTGTCGCAATAACCTCAGTGAGGAAGAACACGAGAACGACCATCTCCACCAGAAGGCGTGGGTAGAAGCGGCGGAGCACTGGGACGAGGAAGCAGTGGTGCAGTCGGTGGCGTAGCAGGAGCTCGAGCGGGAAAGACGGAGGGAACCACAAGCAAACCAGCACCACGGAGGCGAGTCTCCTCAGCACGAACCTCAGAAAGAACTGCCGAAATAGGAATACGGCCACGGGCAAGCAGCTGAGCACGACGAGGCTCAAACTCCGGACGGAGCCGAGACAAGAACTCATAGACGCGCTGGAACTCCAAGTCTGACCTCACAGTCTGGCAACACGGGCAAGTACCACAGACAGCAGTGCGAAGAGTGTCGAGCTGACGCCATATAGCAGAACTCTGTGTGTAGAACTCACCAACAGTGGAGTCACCGTGCTGAAGAGCATGCTCCTAACGGACCACTGACAGGTAGAGATCATCGCCAGATTGCTGGTAGTGCTGGCGAAGGTGAGTCCACATCTAAGAGACAGTGGTGAGCCCCATAAACTCAGAGGCATACTGAGGAAGAACACTAGAAGAAAGAACAGCCGTAGCACGAGCATCCTCATCAAACCACTGACTATAGGCAACCAAATCATCACGGTAAGCGGCAAGAGACTCTTCGTAATCCGTGACATGCTTCTCATAAGAACGAAGCGCGATCAGTCTCCTTAGCTGCATCCTTATCAGACTGAGAAGCATCAGCAGCAAGAACCAGTGGCGTCGGCTCGATAGGAACCACAGGAGGAACGGAGCGCGGCGGACAGGGGACCTCTCCAGTGAGAACACCCCAGAGACGAAGAGCACGTATGTGAATGCGTATGAAGCCAACAAACTCGGTGTAGTTAGTCCCATCAAAAATCACGGGGCAGCGAGGGATGGTGACATAACCCGAAGACGAAGACATTGCACCTCTTTTTTTTTGACCTTTTTTTAATCAGAACTCACGCAGAAACTAGCAGGCTCACGTAACGAGCCAACGAGCCAGTCAAACAGATCGAGCCGATCAAAATCGATCGGAATCAACTGCCGCTTGCTTGTCCGTCAAAGTGGCCAGCAGAACGACGGCGCAGGCACGGACAGAACGAAGACGGCGGCGTAGGCGAGGACGGCGGCGGCCGGCAGCGGCGACGGCCAGCAGCGGCGACGGCGGCGACGACGGCCGAAGAAGGCGGCGGCCAGGACAACAACGGATCGGGGGAGCAGCCCTAGACAGCGGCGGCCGGCAAGAAGCAGTAGCGGCGGCCAGCAAGAACAACGACGTCGGCCGGCAAGGACAGCGGCGGCGTCAGTCAGATCAAGCACGAGTTGCGCGTGCTAAAAAATATTGACCTAGGTCTGATACCATGTTAGGGAAACGCAACTTGTATTCTCAGGGGGCCAAAGGCCACAATATATTGTACATGTACAGGTGGAAAATATGCAGGAAACCCCTTATATAACGGGGGAACTATACAGATATATATGGACACATAATACAACTCTAACATCATCGATCCCTCTTCTCTGTGCACCTAGGCTGATAATGAAAATGTATGGCTTGTAGAGTTGTTGTTCTTTGAGATGCCTCTTACTGGAACTTATCGCCGAAAGCATGATAATGTTCGCATGGGAAAGGTGGCTATCTCTAGAGGTATGGTTGTGTCAAAATTGTTTCTCAGTTGTAATGGTTGATGTATATGGTTGATGTATGACGATCACTTCCGAAGGGACATGCGTCAATCTAAGGAGAATGTCTTCAAAGTTCAATTTCCCAATAAAATTGAACTAGTTTGTATGCAACATTTTGAGACATATAAGGTTCCAAACAATCTGTAGTCAATTTGTCAAACGAGTCGGATAGGTTTGTTTGGAAAATTACCACCATAGGTGTCATTCGGCGAAATGTATGTAAACTGACATAATGAATGCGCCATAATGGTAATGTTATTTACGTAAGTTTATGTAGAAAACTAAGTTCTCACTGCAGATAAAGATTTTTGAAAAAAAAAATACACATAGCATGAGTTTTGTTTCATTGTATGGTACTAGTACTAGCCTGCTGCCTCTGGTGTGGTTGAGCAGTCGAACATTTTTCTGTTTTTCTAATTCTCGGTCAGCTGAGAATTAATTTAAAGCACATTCGCCTTCTCCATCATACGATCAAGCGTCGTGATTTGTGCAAACCTTCTTCTTCCTCGCGCTGGCGATGAGCAGACCAGTGACGGAGCCGAGTCAGCGATGACACGACTGGCCGTAACGACCGATTGCGACGATGAGAATGGAGCGAGCCGGAGCTTCCGGAGCCACGGCTCACCGCGGCGGTGGCGGTGACGAGCAAGAAACGTATCTTGGGGGGTGCAGGGTCGTAGGCGCCGAAGAAGACGGGCCGGATAAGAGGGATGGCCGGGGCAGCGGTGAACCAGCGGAGGAGGAGCTCGGGGCAGGGTGGGGTGGAGATGTGCCGACAGTTTGGCCGGCGGTGGTTACGGAGGAGGCAGCATCAGCACTAGCCAGAGGTAGTTGCGCAAGAGGGGAGCTCACTAGAGGTGGGGAAGACGAGCTGAGCTTGTCCGAGATGGGGAAGACGAGCTGACGTCATTCGACTAAGAAACATTTTTAGCCGGAGCCAGATATTCGTTTCTCATGGTGGACGCTCCTGTCGCAGCCCATGCCATCTATGTCTGTCACTCATTTTTTAACCTAAAGTTGCAGGTGTCACACAGTCTAAATGAATGCAATATATAACAAAGAAATCAGATTTTACTATATTTGTTTGAAAAAATTAAAAGAAATTGCAACTTAGTCGTTACCCCCGGCAGATAACCAAGTATCAGTAATCAGGTTAGCGGGCGACACGACCTGAGCCCAGCAACTTTCAGTTGCAACTTCTTTACCCCCCACAGCTAGGGTTACAAGCCCGCGCTGCTAGGCTCGTATAGAGAACTTAATGTATCATATTTTTATTACAAGTTTTAGAGTAATTGGTAATTTTAACAACCATCCATCCACTCTAATCGAACGGTGTTAAAATAAAAGCTACCTGAAACTACTAGATTAAAACTACCTGAAAGTACCAATATTATTTTATTTTTAATTTAAAATAAAAGGGTATTTAGGTAAATTGGTGTCAACGATCACACCGACTCATCTAACTCTCTCCCTCTCCCTCGCCCTACAAATCGACCCGAGGCACAGGAGGTGGAGGTTGCCGGCCAGGGTGGTCAGAAGATTGCCATCGGGATTAGAGTTGGGGATTGTATGGCCGGAGCGATCGTCTCGACGAGAACCAGGTCGCGTTGCGGGAGCCGAAGCGAGCTGCGGGTGCCAGGAGCAGCAGTTATGAATGGGTGTGACCGGCGGACGGTGGCGGCATGGTGGGAGCAGTGTCGGCCGCGGCCTGGGGAGAGCTGCCCCTCGTCCGGTGGCAGCGTGATGATGTGGCCCACGTCCGAAGCAGCAGAGTGATCTCCCGCTCCTTGGCAGGTGCGCGGGGACCTCCTCCTCATCGGCATCTGGGAAACAAACTCCCATCTTCGGAAGATGCGCGCGAGCTCGTGGTTGTCATCGGCGGCGCCACGACGAGCTCTCCCACTTTGAAAGCAGCACGTTGACACCCCCCCCCCCCCTCTCCGGTGGACACAGACCCAACGACCTCAACGGAGCACAAGCATCGGAGGACATCAGGGCTTTCGTCCAAGGCAAGGAATACAATTTAGCTGTACCTCCAGGGATGATCTTGGTACCGGGGTCCGGGGCAGAGCTGCTCAGAATGCTTCCAGCTTCAGGAACTACTCAGAGCATTCATTCTCACACAAAAAATCACCACAATGTTTATATTCTATCAGGATTCAGGATAAGTGTATTGTATCTACACTGTTCAGAGACGTGCTCTTGTGTTTGTTCAGTTATCAAGAACATGTAGTAATAGACTAACATGTAGCACTAGTAGAAAAAGGGGCATTGGTTTTCACCTTTTGTCCCGGCACATTAAACAACCGCGACCAATGCCCCCATTGGTCCCGGTTCCATCGGCCGGGGCGCCGGGGACCTTTGGTCCCGGTTCGTGGCTGGAACCGGGACCAAAGGGTCTGCACGTGCCGCGGCAGCCGTGGGTCCCCTGGCAGGCACCCTTTGGTCCCGGTTCTAGCCACGAATCGGGACCAAAGGTCTTCCCTGCACATATATATCTTCTTCCACCCGAGGCCACCACCATTTTGAGCTCGAGTTCATCACTCATTTCTCCTCCATTTCCTCTCCCTCACTCAAGTAAATCCCCATTTTTTTGCACCACTTGTGAGGATTGAAGGCACCCCATCTATTCAAGGGTTAGCAACATCATCCTTTCCTCCGAAGTTGTAACTTTAGCTCATTTTATTGCTAGTTTAGCTCATTTCATTTTGTAGTGCTAGCTAGGTGTTTGATGAAATGCCTAAGTTAGAGAGTTTATTTTTTATATGCATTTTGAGCTCGAATTAACTTATTATTTGTGGATTTTAGTGTCGTCCCATCCTCACCGCCGTCGATAGCCCGCCGTCATCCCGTCACCGGCACCACCTCGGTGAGCCTTTTTTCTTTATCTTTTATTTCAAGAAAAATTACTTGTATGATTTAAAAGCATATTTATTTCTTGTATAATTTTCTTATGTTTTTTTATCTGTATAGTGTCATGGTTTTGATATCTGCCCCTGTCGGCCCTCGTCCGGTCCATGATTCGGATGTGGTATATTTTCATAACTATTTGTTTCATTTCGTGTTTATAACAACTATACCTACCAACTTGACATAGACACTTTTATCTAGGAGGTAGTTGAACCGGAAATTCCAACCGACCCTATTGTCGAGTTTTTTGTAAAAGAAAACAATGATTTGAAATCAAAATTGAAAAGAAGTGAAGATCTTCGTCTCCAATGCCTAGAGGAGAAGATGAAATTGGAGTTCAAGCTTGCCGACATCATCGATGAACACGAGTTCAAGCTTGCCGATGTCGTCGATGCTCACGAGATCAAGATGGATGCAATGCGCTTGAAGATTAAAAAGATTAGAAAATATGCCATTAGTCAGGAGGCTTGGTACCATTATGTTGTTGGTTCAGTAGTTACCTTAGTTGCGATTTTGATCGCATTTGGTGTTGGATTTAAATTATTTAGATAGTTGTATGTTAGTTTCAATTAATGTATGTTCTATGAGGACTATGCATTACAATTACTTTACTTTGGTTTTAATGTGATGAACTTGTATTAATTAATTTGGTCACTATTATATACTCTTGATGTAGTGCAATAGTTTTTGATATATTTATATAATGCAAATGAGCCGGCAATGGATGTACAGTGACCGACGATTTCCCGACTATATTAATGGCATGCATTATATTCTCCGTGTGGCTGAGAAAAGCAAGTCGTCGAATGGTTTTATTTCTTGTCCATGTAGCGTCTGCAAGAATACGCAGGATTACTCTACCTAAAAAACCATTCACGTCCACCTGTTGCAGCATGGTTTCATGTCCGGTTATAATTGTTGGACCAAGCACGGAGAAAGAGGGGTTATAATGGAAGAAAATGAAGAAGAAGAGGATAATGACAACTATCCTACGTTCACCGAAGACGGTGATACTGCAATGGGAGAAGACGAAGCTGAAGAAGAGCCCATTGTTGATGAGCACGATGATGATTTTGGTCGGGCCATTCTTGATGCACAGATAAACAGCGGAAGTGAAAACGAGAGGTTGAAGTTGGAGAGCATGTTAGAGGATCACAAGAAATTGTTGTACCAACTTGCGAAGATGGCCAGAAAAAGCTTTGTTCCACGCTGGAATTGCTGCAATGGAAGGCAGAGAATGGTACATCTGACAAGGGATTTGAAAAATTGCTGAAAATAATAAAAAAGATGCTTCCAAGGGATAATGTATTACCCCCCAGTACGTACGAAGCAAAGAAGGTTGTCTGCCCTCTAGGATTAGAGGTGCAGAAGATACATGCATGCATCAATGACTGCATCCTCTACCATGGTGAGGAGTACAAGAATTTGAATGCATGCCCGGTATGCGGTGCATTGCGGTATAAAATAAGGCGAGATGACCCTGGTGATGTTGAGGGTGAGCCGTGCCCTAGGAAGAGGGTTCCTGCCAAGGTGATGTGGTATGCTCCTATAATACCACGATTGAAACGTTTGTTCCAAAACAAAGAGCATGCAAAGTTGTTACGATGGCACAAAGAAGACCATTTGAAAGACCTGATGTTAAGACACCCCGCCGATGGGTCGCAGTGGAGAAAAATCGACAGGGAGTTCCCGGAATTTGCAGCTGACGCAAGGAACTTAAGATTTGGGCTAAGTACAGATGGCTTTAATCCTTTCGGGGAGCAGAGCTCCAGTCATAGCACCTGGCCCGTGACTCTGTGTATTTATAACCTTCCTCCTTGGTTGTGCATGAAGCGGAAGTTCATTATGATGCCAGTGCTCATCCAAGGCACGAAGCAACCGGGCAACGACATTGATGTGTACCTGAGGCCATTGGTTGAAGAACTTTTACAGTTGTGGCGTGACGAAGGTGTACCTATGTGGGATGAGCACGAACAAAAGGAATTTGACCTACGAGCGTTGCTGTTTATAACCGTGCTAGGCCCGAAGGAAGCATCTCCAAGGGCTATGGAACAGAGGAGGTAATTGAGTTTTGTGTTGACTTTATTCCTGACCTTAAGCCGATCGGTGTTCCTCAATCGCGCCATGAGGGGAGACTGCGTGGAATAGGCACGCTAGGAAAGAAAGCAATAATGTGTAAGGACTGGGATTCTTTCAATCAAGCATACTACACAGTTCTACATAATTCCATCTTGGTGGCTCCGTATATCCAGGAACATATGAATATTTTACGCTCTAAATGCCCGGAGCAGCCTGGAGAATCGATTGAAAGAGAACACATGAAGACTTTCAGCGGATGGTTGCAAACACGTCTCATTAATGACAACACTGTTGAAGAACAATTATACTTGTTGGCCAAAGCACCATCGTCAACTATATTGACTTTTCAAGGGTACGAGATAAATGGGAATACTTTTACACGACCGACCAAGATAAAAAGAGCACCAACCAAAACAGTGGTGTCCGCTTTGATGCAACAAACAACAATGGGAAAAAGGACACATATTATGGTTACATAGAGCAGATATGGGAACTTGACTATGGACCTTCTTTCAAGGTACCTTTGTTTAGGTGCAAATGGTTCAACCTGGAAGGCGGGGTAAATGTAGACCCGAAGTACGGAATGACTACGGTGGATGTAAAAAATCTTGGGTACGACACCGAACCATTCGTCCTAGCCAATGACGTGGCTCAGGTTTTCTATGTGAAGGACATGTCTTCCAGACCGAAAAAAAGAAAAGATAAGCAAGCGAATACATCATACGATGAGCCAAAGCGCCACATAGTTCTTTCAGAAAAAGAAACATCGTAGGAGTGGAGGACAAGACGGACATGTCGGAAGATTACAATAATTTTCATGAAATTCCCCCCTTCACGGTGAAAACTGACCCAACCATCGCGTTGAATGATGAAGATTGTCCATGGTTGCGGCGCAATCAGAAGAAAGGGACACACACGAAGAAGAAAGGGACACACACTAGATAGGGATATTGGTGGTGATGTGTAATAATTAATGTATTAAACCTTTTATCAAATGCACACGGTTTCCCCGTCATACAGCCCAACGGTGGCTCATGAGTGCCTGCATATCAAATGCACCGTTGGGCTGTATGACGGGAATCCGAATGATTTGTATTCGGTCGATGAACTGAAGTATTTTGTAGATAGAACAAAAAGTGTTGGCGGCTGTGAAGTGAGCAGCAAATCGACCTTCGATCCAAGCAGCCGCAAGACTTCTCTAATGATCTAACGACCGTCCCAAAAAGTGTTGGGAATGTTGTAGATCATCAGAGCGCCTTGCAGCTGCTTGGATCCGACCGAGGGGCATGGCTACCACTTCCACCACCACCACTCCCACCTCCTCGGCAATTCATCATTGTGTCACCCTAATCCAGTGGTTGGATTCAACCTACCCGAGGGCTTGTGTTAGGGAACATGCCAGCGGGTAGGCTAAATCCAACCATTGGGTTCGGTGGCAAAGGTAGACGCTCGTTGTGTGTCGTTTCGCTGCAGGGACGTCGCTATTTATAGGCAATTAGAAGGTGTACCTGTGGATGAGGTGGGAGTGCAGATCCAACAGCTCACAAGCCCTCAAAAGAAACACACCCCTGATTCAACGGCTCACAAGCGCTTGAAAGAAACACACGATCCATGTGCTTCTTTAGTCCCGGTTGGTAACACGAACCGGTACTAAAGGCCCTGATCCAACAGCTCACAAGCGCTCGAAGGAAACACACGATTCGTGTGCTTCTGATCCAACGGCTCACAAGCGCTCTAAAGAAACACACCCCTGATCCAATGGCTCACAAGCGCTTGAAAGAAACACACGATCCGTGTGCTTCTTTAGTCCCGGTTAGTAATACGAACCGGTACTGAAGGCCCTGATCCAACGGCTCACAAGCGCTCGAAGGAAACACACAATCCGTGTGCTTCCGATCCAACGGCCCACAAGTGCTCGAAGGAAACACATGATTCGTGTGCAATCAGAACAAGAGTACGGCAACAGCGGAGAAGAAGCTAGTCAAACTAGTCCGGAAGGCAAAGACCGAATACAAATCATTCGGTTTCTTTCGAGCGTCTACCTTTGCCACTGAATCCAATGGTTGGATTTAGCCTACCTGCTGGCATGTTCCCTGGCATTATTGTGTTTGTCCTTGTTCACCGGCCAGCCATTGGAGCCACCTCCTGTAGGTCGGTGAATAAGGACAACACAACGACGCTGTTGGAAACACAAGCCCTCAGGTAGGTTGAATTCAACCACTAGATTAGGGTGACACAATGATGAATTGCCGAGGAGGTGGGAGTGGTGGTGGTGGAAGTGGTAGCCATGCCCTCGGTCGGATCCAAGCAGCTGGAAAAAAGTCCAACCTGTCGATCTACCCCTTTGACCGGCGCCAAGAGGGGGTAGATGCATGAACTTTTTTGTTTGGTTGTGTTAGTTTGGTACATAGAACCAATGTGAACCAACGATCCGTGTGCTAGCTATCCAACAGCTCAGAAAGTATGCTTTAAAAATATACAGATCATTATTACAATTTTTAGATAATTAAATCAATAGGTATTGGAACATTTTAAAATAAACTAGAAAAAATATGATTTTCAAATAATAAAAAGAAACTAGAAAAATAAATAATAAAAAGATAATGATTTTCAAATAATAAAAAAAACTAGAAAAATAAATAATAAAAAGATAATGATATTCAAATACTGGAACATTTTAAAAGACACTAGAAAAAGATATGATTTTCAAATAATAAAAAGAAACTAGAAAAATAAATAATAAAAAGATAATGATTATATGACTTTTTAAATAATAAAAAGAAACTATAAAAGAAAACCGAAAAAGAAACAAAAAAGAAACCAGAAAAGAAAACAGAAAAAGAAACTAGAAAATAGAAATAGAAACAAAAAAAGAAAACAGAAAAAGAAAAAAAAAGGCCTTTGGTCGCGGTTGGTAACACCAACCGGGACCAAAGGCCCGCTGGGCTTCGCGCGCATATTTTCGCGGCCCGGGGGGACCTTTGGTCCCGGTTGGTGTTACCAACCGCGACGAAAGGGTCTTTGGTCCCGGTTCGTGGCTGGAACCGGGACCAAAGGTCCCTTCCGCGTCGATTTGGGTGGTTCTGCCCTTTCTTTTTTCTCATTCCATCCCGGACACCGCACCCTCTCCCCTGCCGCCAGGCTGCTCCGCAGCCGCGCGCCCCTCCGCCTCCGACGCGCCGCTGCATCGCTGCTCCGTCGCCGCGTGCCCCTCCGCCACTGACACGCCGCTGCATCGCTGCTCCGCCGCCGCGCTCCCCTCCGCCCTCTTCGTTCCCCGGCCGCCACGTTGTCGCCTCCGTTCCCCTAGCCGAGGCACGCCGCGCCGCTGCATCGCGCCATCGAGCTCGCGTCGCCTCCGACCGCCCCTGGCCACGCCGACGCCGCCACGAGCTCCCCGCGCAAGGAATCGGGCCGGGAAGTCTACCTCAAGCACGCCGCCGCACCGTTCCCTTCCGCCTCCGGCCGCCCACGCCTCCGAGCTCCGCAGTGCCGCCGCGTTCGTACTCCCCGACCATCTCCGTCCACGCCTCCGTGCTCCTGGCCGGTGACCATCTCCGTCCACGCCTCCGTTCCCCTAGCCGAGCCGCCGCGCCGCTGCGCATCTCCTTGGTGAGCTTTTCCCCTAGATTTTTTTAATTCTAAATCGATATAGATTATATTTGCAAACTATATATAATCGATATGTTCAGTATGCACTAATGTAACATAAAATAAGAATTATATGTCTGCTTGCCATGATAATTTAATTTTATGAATTGATCCAATATAACCACATATAGAACATACATTGTCTCACTGATTTGTAAATCTTTAATTAATAATTCACCCATGATTTTAAGATGATTAATATAGGTTTCTCGCACCAGTGATATGTTTACTTACCATGAAATTTGGGCTGGCTAGAAAAATATTAATCCTTTCCATATTATATAATATTAATCCTTTCTATCAAAATAACTATTTATATAAGATGATAAAGTAATATGTAATGTTTCTTATATGCAATATGATGCCCTCATAAAGTCTAACTTATGTTTCTTATGAGATTAGATGAAATGATGCTCTAATGAACAGATGATAGTGCGAAAGCATACAATCTGATACTGATGATTGTAGCAATTTCTATGCATATGTTCCTTTAATTGTGAATGATTCACCTTCTGTGGTGTCTATGTATGTTTATGATCTGATGATTGTAGCAATTTCTATGCATATGTTTCTACTCGACTTGTAGCTTATGATCTGTGGAAGTTCCTGGAAGTTATGTGTGGTGTCTATGTATGTTTTACAATGTGATAAATAGTTGTTTATTGAAATGTAGCTCTGGATGATGGCTGTTGTTAGCTGCCCTTATTTCTAAGTATTTGCAGTTGTATGATGGTGAGCACTTTTTTTTGTTGTTGTCTAGTTTAGTTAGTTTTCCTCATTGTTTTTTAGTGTTAGAAATGTAGTGTTAGTGTTAGGATTTTAGGAATGTTAGTGTTAGTGTGTTAGGAAATTATGCAAAATGAAAATTGTATGAAATTGTGTATGAAATTATGCCATTTTAAATTATACCATTTTAAATTAGGCTATTACTTGTTGTGAATTTTAAATTTTAGTTCCTGAATTTAAATTTGCTAAGTAGTTGCTAACTTATGTTTCTTCTAATTCCTTATTTACTTTAGCAAATAGTCCTCCTTATTTGTGTTAGCAAAATATTGTTAGTGTTAGCAAAAAATTGTGTTAGGAATTTTAGGTCTATCCAAAAATTGTGATAGCAAACATTCAAATTTTGATAGCAAACATTCAATTTTTGATATAAAAACATTCAAATGTGATAGAAAACATTATTCTCTCTAGACATGTGTTGATTGTTATATTTGTTTATTCACGAATGTATCTAGATGGATCCAAATTTTCTGGACGTTGACAGAGATGAGGACGCCGAACTGCGAATCATGGAAATTATAGCAGGACGTGCGGCCGCGCCTGTCGGTGAAGAAGATGCCGTAACCGCAGAAGATTACGGCTCCCAATTTCTGAACGATTCCGGTGAGGGGGTTCCGGAAGAAGAAAATGGTGGAGAGGGGGAAGTGCCCTTAACAAACTCTGGCGAGGTATATTAAGTCTCTGTACATCGATCACACTAGATGTATTATTTGAGTTGTATATTGTTGTTATTAATGAACCATTTTTTTTCTTTTAGCCCTCCGGATCATCCTCATCTACAGCATTGCCGAAACGAGGCCCGACGAAGCCGTTGAAGGAGGGTCGTAGGATCGTGATCGACAAAGTTAGTGCTAGTGAGGAACCTTTGGAACCCATCGACAACCGCCGCAAATACATTAATCAATGCGGGGTTATTGTAAGGGACATTGTCCCGATCAACCTTGAAGAGTGGATTAAGCCGAAGGATGTAAACAACCCAGCTACTTATGTCGAGGAGAGGCTAAAAACATTGTGTTGGGACACGCTCTTAACAAAGGTCAGCCTACCGTCAGATCTGTCGGTTCCCCTGATGGACAAAGTGAAGGAGTGGTCGCTTAGTAAGATGGCCGAACAATTCCGGACCTGGAAGAAAAACTTATGGAAAGCTTATAAAAAGGCCGGGGAGACGGATCCAGATTTCACTGGAGCACTAGTGAAGATTAAACAGCAGTGGCCCACATTTGTGGAGCAAAGAAAATCGGAGGGCGCTCTGGCCCGATCGGTTCAAAATAAGTTAAATGCTGCGAAGAAGGAATATCACCACCGTTTGGGGGCAGGTGGCTACAGGGCTGCCGTGCCTAAGTGGGAAGCCTTTGAAGCACGACTGCTTGATAACGGGATCATTCCATAGACAGCGGAGTGGCCCCCGAGGTCCAAGTTTTGGTTGTTCGCGCATGGGGCAGGGTTGGACCCACAGACAGGAAAGATTATTGCTCAGGGAAAATGGAAGGCAAAAATTGAGTATATAACCAAACAACTTGAGGACGCAATAGATAAAGTTCGCAGGGGAGAGTACGTCCCTGACAGAGAGAACAAAGAACGCGTGATGTATGTATACACTCTTCTCACTTTTTATTACCATGCATATTGTGTTGACTTCCATCCATAAATTATTTTATTATGATTTCATATATATATATATATAGTTATAAACAACTCACATATTCATATTGATCTAGATGGAGAGAATGCGGGACCAGCTCATACCATCGAAGCGCCTAAAAGCACTTCAAGAGGAAATTGCGGGATTTTTTAACTCCGCGGTCCTGAAGAGAGATGGAGAATTTTTTCACTCGACAAATTTTGTTTTGCCCGAGGACATGTAATTGACATCATCTCGACATGTGAGAAACATTATGTCGGCGTGTGATGTTATGTATGTATATATGAAACATGATCTCGACGTGTGAGAAACGTTATGTATGTATGTATGAATCAAATATGAATGGTAGTACCACTGACACGGCACGGCACGACACGACACGGCACCGGACACGGCGACACGGCACGACACGGCACGGCACGGCGACACGGCACCTATTGATTTAAAATCCCCCGAAAAAAAAGCATTTGGTTAAACCCCCCCCCCCCCCCCCCCCCCAAAAAAAGCATTTGGTTAAAACAAAAAAAAATGTGAAACTCTTTGGTCCCGGTTGGTAATACCAACCGGGACCAAAGGGGTCCGGCCCGGAGCACCCCCACCGCGCCCACGTGGAGGCCCTTTAATCCCGGTTCCTGGACCGCCGGGACTAAAGGCCACCCCCCCTTTAGTCCCGAGGCTTTAGTCCCGGTGATTAACCCGGGACCAAAGGCCCTTTGGAACCGGGACCAATGGGCCTTTTTCCACTAGTGTAGTGTGCTAAAGTGAAATGGTTTCTTCCATTAATGTGCTTTAGAGCGAACTATGCATCTCTACAGAATTTTGAATGCATATAGTGCTTGGTCTAGAATGTGTCTATTCAAATGGTGCTTCGGTAAATTGGTAGTTCTAGTATACTGCTACTTGGTTTCTATTGGACAGTTCTGCTATCACATAAACATTGCTCGTCTAACAATTTCTCAATGTCAGACAAGCTGTTAAATTGGTGTTCTTGCTAAAGCAATATATGTATAGGATTGAATGGCACATCTTCTGAAGCAACAAATAGGATTCAGATCATGTGCACATCAGTTTTGACGTGGGTGTTTATTTACAAAGTTCTTACGGTGTCACTAGTCAACAAGCCTATGGTGCCCTTGCTGGTGTTTCAATATGATGGGGAAGCCAAGAGGGCTCGGAGATTCTAGGAGGTCGATTTCGAGGCACCGTATGACATTATGACACAACCAAATTACTGGCGACTTGTACAATGTGTTATTTGCGACCCCTCTTCACTCTTCAGCAACAAAGAGGAAACATGAGGAATTGGCAAATGCTCGAGATAATAGTTTTGCTATGCTAAACAATGTGGCATATTGTGTTATTGTAGCTTTGTTATGCTAAATAATGTGGACTTTCTTCCGAAGCAACAATGCGACATTATGTATTCTATGACTGACCGTGAATAAGAATCATGTTTGATGAAACTTCATTCTGTTGTCTTGTTCGTTGTGGTCAAGCTATCATTCAAAAGAAGGTATGTGCATGCAGGCATAATCATTACAAATTGCAAATGCAAAAGATGATGTGATTAGGTCATGTACCTTGGGGAGAATCCAAATGCTAAAACATAAATTTGTTTACTTTCTAGTACCATGGTGTCTATCAGCTATTACAATATAACAACCAAGTGCATACATGCAAGAATACTGCATCCAACATCTGTAAATTAACAAAATCATGTCTACTTTGAACAATGGCAAACTGTTTGCTTCCGCTCGTTGTCGTGGTCAATCTGAGCGACAAACTGTTTGCCCAGCTGCATGTCATGTGGCTGGTCAATCTGAGCGAGGACTAACTGCTCGCCGACGGATGATCAGTGGCGATGTCGATGTCGATTGATCACTTAGGCACTCCTGGTCGGTCGCTCGCTTGCCAAGGTATACTTTTACATTTTCAAAGAACCAAAGCTGTAGCCTGCACAAAACAAGAAGGTCAATTAAATACTGGACGCCTGGACATCACAGGCTACACATGAACCGAATACGAACTGAGAAACAATGTACATGTGATAACCACCATAAAGCACAAACGGATGAACAACGATTACCTTAAAAAGTTCATGAATATATCTTCGTACCACCAGAAGCCTCCTGCAGTAAGTTCAGTTCCCCTTGCATCCTGTATCAGAACAAAATGAGAAACTCTTCTTTAGGCTTCTACAGGTTAAGATTTAGACTTTGATTCGGAAGGAGCTACAGGCGCATCTGAAGCCCATTGACAGTGAAGTAGGAGAGCGAAATTCACAACATTGGAATTGAGAAATATTACCATGCATATTGTTCCTCGCATAAAGACACTAGAGTTATCCAAATTCAGTTAAAGAGCTTTAGTTAGCCACACAACATGGAGCCAGTAGCCCTTTAAATTCGCCAAATTGGTCATGATGCAAACTGTTTGAGGAAACAGTAAATAGTATTACAGAATTGATCCATGTTAATGAAACAAGGATGGGAGCAATTAACACTACAGAAATAAACACAACCAATGACCACCATAATAATCAAACAAACTGCAACAGAAGTATCAGAATCTGTGTGTGCACTCAACTGGGTTTGAGGAAAAATAGTGAAGAATTGCAGATCCAAATTAAATGGGCAATTCAGCAAATAACCCAGCACAACCAGGGCCGGCTCCATATTTTGGAGGGCCCTTGGCAACATTGTCGACATAGGCCCTTAATCGAAATTGCTTACTGACGAGCGCGCCAGCCATCGAGCGGTTCCGCGACGCATCGTGCGGGGTGGGTCCCACCCGGTAGCGCCATCGGCCACGAGTAGCAGGAGACCGGCGGTGGTGTCCGGGACGCGTTCATCTTCTTCCTCTCCGGCCGTTGTCGTCTTGCGGTCGAAACGACCGCCCACGCGTCGAAAACCGTGCGTGGGGTTGTGTGCGCGAAAGTTAGCACTGCCCGCCCCTAATGCTAATATTTATGTACACATATTTAATTTTATAGACATATATTTTTGTAAATGTGGTTATCAATTGTAATTTTTGTAAAGAATCGGAGCAATGTGGTTATCAATTGTAATTTGTAAATAACCTATAAGACATCAAACTCCGAGAGCGGTGTTTTGGCTCCCGGGCTCCCTATCAATTGTAATTTGTAAATAACCTATAAGACATCAAACTCCGAGAGCGGTGTTTTGGCTCCCGGGCTCCAGGGAGCCCGGTATTTTGAAAAAATTGAAAAACACATTTTTCTGTTTCAAAAAATATGAAAAAAATCACAGGTGTAGGTACTGTCGAGACACACGCCCGTGAATTTTTTTGTCTTCAAATTTGTTGTATTCTGCTCTGTGCAAAAAAGACAAATTCTGACAGATTTCAAAAATTTGAATCTGGGTATGTCGATTCAGAAATTTGTCTTTTAGATCTAGCCCAGAATAAAACGAATTTGGACTTGAAATTTGGCATGCTTGTAGATCTAGGTGATATCTACACCTGGTATTTTTTTGTCGATTTTTGAAAACCAAAATATGCGGATTTTCAAATTTTGAAATACCGGGCTCCCTGGAGCCCGGGTTCCAAATGAACTTTCCGATCAAACTCCCCAAATATTTAAAGGAATCACTCGCCAGATAATCGGATCGCAGATTGGATACAGGCCCCGATTGGATATTTGGATGGATCATCAGGAGATTGTACTTACCGACGGCACAGGGGAAGGCAAGCAGGGCCGCAGGGGTGGCGTCCGGCGTCGGTCACTTCACTTGGGGCGGAGGCGGGCAGCAGCCGCCCTGGAGCCGAGGCGGGCAGGCGGACTGGGCGACTGGCGGAGGTCGGAGGCGGCGGTGGAGACGAAACGACGATGGAGCAGTGGAGACGAAACGATGGATCGATTGCCTGCAACGTTGTTTCCTTTTCCAATTTCGCTGGGCCGGCTCGTAACAGAATGTTTCTCAGCCCAAATTAAAACAGAAACTAGTGCGGTAATGGGCCCTCCCAGACATGGGCCCTTGGCGTCGGCCAATGTCGCCATACGCCAGAGCCGGCGCTGAGCACAACCAACGCAAACGAGTGCCGATTGGCTAGACGACCGCTTGCTCCAGCGCGCTTCTCTGCTTCTTTCTCCTCCACCCTAGTTCGTTGGCGTGCTGGCATGTGAGGAAGATGAACTGTCAGCAGATGGAGGAAGCGAAGGTAGTAGCATAAGCAACAATTTAACATGATAAAGTTACACATGACAAACAGAAATCTTATGTCTGCATGGTAGTATTATCTAAAACCTATGTACTAGCATATCTTATGACACTAGCGAAACCTCTCCATCCTAACAAAGAAATAAAGAACAATGCTCCTTCAGCTGAAGCATCATAAACTTAACTGTCACCAAATGTGACACAAGACACAAGACTGGAAGGTAGAAAGCACTGCAACTCCAAAAGATACTTGCAAAGTTCCTGATTTCGAGGACTGTGTCTTTGGAGGAAGTGTCAGTTACCTTAACATCTACATGTTCCTGTGATAAGCATGCTCAAGCAAAAGGCATGTGAGCAGGCTGAAGACACATTCTCAATGAAGCTGCTGACAAGTCTATCAGTTACTAACATATGCAAGTTGGTTTGTTCCAGTCTTGCGGGAATTTCCATAAGGTTGTATTTGTATATACACTAATTCTGAAGGATTCTGGCCACTGCACTATTTCACACTCTTGCTCTCGGAACATCATACTGTGCCAATTATTTCGATGAACACCACAGATGTCCATGCAATGGTTAGTAGGCTATAAACATCAGGCAAGGAATTAATTGTCAATCAACGACATGAACTGCACTCCCAACTACTGTACTAAAGTGTTTACACAGTGGCAACACGTCTGGCAACGGATGAGTGGCCGGAGGGGAGATAGCGGAGGGCGTCGAGGCGGCGTGCGTGATCCTCCAGCCGGCGATGGGGCGGCTCACTCGCCCGAGTTGGGGATAGTGGCCTCCGTTCCCGCAGGAGCGGAGAGAGGTCGCCGCCAAATCGAATCCAGCTGTCCTCGAGGGCCTGACGGCGGCTCCGATCCACCTGTCCTCAAGGGCCTGACGGTGGCGGCTGAGCTTGCGGAGCTCTTTCATGACGCGCTCGAGCTCTGCTGGGCAGAGGTGGTTGCCGGAATTTTTCGCCCGGCGCACGATCTCCGGCACCATGAGCGTGCCCGGGTGGCCCTGCGAACTGCAGGCTCGGCGGCTGCCTCGAAGGCTTGTCGGAGCTATGGCTAAGAGGAGAGGATGCGGTGCTCGGAGGGAGGGAGAGGACAGCCCGATCTACCGTGCTCTGGCGAGGGCGCCGCACTGAGCGGATAGAGGGAAATTGAAGACGTGAATCATGTTCGTCGACAAATGACTATCGTACCCCCGACTAATTAATGATTCAATGATTGGACGGCTGACATAATTTAGAGGGGATAAATTGAAATCAAACGGCTAAAATAATTAGAATGGAAGCTACCCGAAACTACCTGTGGTAGTTCTCCAAGCACCGTAAAAGAGCTCTATTTTTATACCCTTTTATTTAAAATATAAGTTTTGAAATAGATTTCCGCGGCAACGCGCGGGGTATATTCTAGTTACCAAAATGATACAAAACAAACTAACATGTGGCACAACACACAATCTCTACAATATCCGTGAAACACTACCTTTCCATGACAGGAACACCTCGGAGCTTAAGAATTCAACAAAAGTATCCAACCACATACACAATTACCGTAGAGACAAATAAATCTTTTAACCACCATCTTGTAATAAAGAGACATTGGGATCTTGAGATTGATCGTACTGGAAATAGAACAAACATTTTTTACCAATTGAAGATTCAAAGTACAGAAACAGTTTAGAGGGGTAAGAACAAAATACTATGATGTAACCTGCACAATTAAATCGACATGCGGTATGTCAAGACCACTTGCTTGTATGTCAAGACCACTTGCTGCAATATCAGTGCAGACTAAAATACCACCTGAAAGAGCACAATATGACGCCAGAGCATTCTCACTAGTCACGAGGGCCCTACATAAGCTGGGGATTAACATGAACATATAAGATGGAGGCTGAAATGCTATCATAAAACAGAATGCTAACGGCATAGCACAGAGATGAAACACATATATCCAAAAAGTAAATTCTTTCTAGCTTTATAAGACATGTAAGATCTGAGGGACTCATAATTATGACCAAACAATAGAAGAAGCTCTCCCTTTTACCAAAAAATAAGAACATACCTCTTGAGGCCATTAAGTTTGCCGTTTGCGTAAGAAGCTATAATGATTAAACCAGCATAGTTCCCTGGAACAAAAATATAGATTCCTTAGAGCAACTCCAGCCAGGCCCCAGGAGCCCCCCCCCAGGAGCACTTTTTATACGCCGGTGGACGAAAAATGTCCCAGTCGTGCCCCCCAGGACGTTGTTTTTCGCCGGATAAACAAAAAAAATACGCCGGCGAACCCAAGCCGAACCCAACTACCTGGGTTTCACCTGGGGGCGCCGGCGAATGCTTTTGCATGCAAAAGCCCCACTGTCAGCCTCCTCTCTCCCCTATCTCCTCTCTCTCCTCTCTCCTCTCTCCTCTCTCCTTTTTCTTTCCACCTACCACGCCCGTGCTCCCCTCGACCACGGCGTAGGCGGTGGCCACAGGTCCGCGGCGCAGCAGGCACGCGCAGCTGCAGACGGACATGGACTACGCGTGCGCACAGGTGGGCGTGGACTGCGGCGCCATCCAGCCCGGGGGTGCGTGCTTCCAGCCCAACACGGTGCGCGCCCACGCCGCCGCCTGGGTCTCCGCCGCCTGGGTCTCCGCCGAGCTCGCCGCCGCCTGGGTCTCCGCTCACCTACGTCGCCTGGGTCTCCGCCGCGTTCGGCCCCACGGCGGCCTCCACCTCGTCGGCCTCTCCGCGCTCTTCCTCACCGCCTTCTCCCTGTCCCCGTTCGTCGCGCTCACCGTGCTCGCCATCGACCCGCGCGGGTACTTCAACTCCATGTTCTGGAACCTCAAGGCCAGGACGCTCGCCGGCGAGGTCGACGAGCCAAGGAAGACGTTCCCCAAGGCGGTGTTCTGCGCGGTGGGTCTCGTCGTCGGCGCGCTGCCGGTCGAGACAGCGGCGGAGTGGACGGACGGGTTCTTCTCTTTGGCCGGAGCGCCCACAACCTGTTTGTTGTAATGACAGGCAACAATAAAATCGAAAAAACAAAAGAAAATACTATGTACTGGGGGGACGGCTGGGAAACGGTCTGACCCCAGAGTTAAAATCAACGCCGGCGCCCCCCCAGGCGGCGTATAAAATGCTTCCTGGGTGGGGCAACGGCTGGAGTTGCTCTTAGCTACTGCCCAACTAAACAGAACACATAAAGAATATCTACCAGTTTCTCAGAAATGAGCAGTGCACGAAAATGAACATCAAGCGTAACTTGTACCGCTGCACCATTTAGTCTGCCGTCGTCCTCCATGTCCGATAGAAACAAACACCAAAGAGTGGGAGAAGGAGATTGACAACCCCAAACATGCATCTGACCACAGGATGGTAGTACCATTCCAGTGGTTTGAATCTGATCTGTGCCATTTCCATAAGCACCCCCACCCCTGCACTTAGTTCTTATTTCGCCATGAATTCAAGAACCAAACCAACAAAAGAGAGATAATTCAGTCAGTGAGCACCAAATTTATCCATGAATGCCTGCACTAACTAAATGGTCAACGAGTATTAAAACTTTTGTTAGCTAACCATGGTATTTTCATGGCCGGAGGGGATGCAATGATATTATCCCTGGCTTGTTTTCAGTGGCGTAGGAGAGGGGGAAAGAGCAGGAGATGCCGGTGCAGAGAGGACCATGAGGACGGGCGAGCCGGCGAAGAGGCTCAAAGGGCGCCAAAACCGAGCTAGATGACCCTCTCATCCTAGAGCTTCAGTAACACGAGATAGGTAAGAATCTCCAAACCATATTTTTTCTTCGATGCCCGAATTTTGGCAGATTTGACGAGATGGCTTACAAAAATAAGAAGAGGGCGACGCTCATCATTTGGGGATCTCGTGCCAATCCCCTCCCGAGCCCCGCGCCTCTCCTCTTTCCCTCTATGCCACCATCCCTTGTTTCGCATGTGCGTTGTGACCGTTTTAGTGGCCAATGAAACAAAATTATCGAAATTTCGTCAGCATAATTGTTCCACAAAATTATTTATGGACTAAAAAAGTAGGATTATAGTTAGAAAGAATGTTCACGAGGCCAGAAAATTGTTTATAGGCTTAAAAATCCATTCATAGATAATGTTCCTTTATATTTAAAAATTGTTCATGTAGTTTGAAAAATATTAAGGGCGTTTAAACAAATACTCAGAAGGTTCAAAAAAATTGTTCATTGTAAAAAATATACATTTATGAAATCAAAATATTCATGAATTATAAAAAATGGTTCACGGATTAAAAAATTCATGATGTTAAAAAATTATACATGGTTCCAAAAATAAACACGTTCATGAATTCATAAAATATCATTAGGCCCTATAAAATATTCATAGTTCTCAAAGATAGTATGTTCATTTATTCTGAAAAATAGTCATGGGTTCAGAAAATATGCATAGTATAAATATGTTCATATTATATTTAAAACAAAAAACTATTTTTTAATAAACTTAATATTTATTAAAAAGGAAAACATAAAATGTAGAATATAAAAAACTCAAACAAAAATCACACATAAAACATAAAACAATTCTAGAAAATTAAAAAGCAAAAAATAAAAATAAAGCTACTGGACATTTTTTAAATCCATGAACACACTTTTTTGAGGATCCGAGGAGCACTTTCTCGAACCAGTGAACTTAATTTTCTTGGCTAGTGAACATTTTTAAGCCGCCTACACACAAAAAAAATCCATGAACCCATTTTATCTGAAACTATGAACATTTTCTCAAACATGTGAACTTATCGTTTTAAGCCATGAATACTTTTTATCCTCATGTACATTTTTATAATCCATGAATGTATTATTTAAAACTCGTGAACACCCTAACCATCAACATTGTTCGAACACATGAACATTCTAAAAATATGTTAACATACTTATCGGATCCCATGAATATTTTCGTGAATACGCAAACTTTAATTTTTTAGCTAGTGAAGATTTTTTGAAGCCCCATATACCAAAAAAAAAATCCATGAACATGATTTTTTTTGGACCCCAAGGTCATTTTCTCGAACCCGCGAATATTTTTTTTATCCCCATATACAATTTTAGAATCCTTGAACGTATTATTTTAAACCCCTGAATGCTTTTTTTCTAAGGCAATATGAATGGGGATCTGCTTGTGCTGTTGTGTACTTCTGAACTCATGTTTTTGTTTACTTCTATTTATATTGAGCTCAATAAGAAAGCAAAAGAGAAACAATGTCTCTTGTTTATGCATGTGTTCTCGCCATACCACAATTCAGATGTCTATATTTTTTCTTTCTTTTCAGAATCATGACAAAGCGATCAGGATTACAAGCAATATCGAGACCTGTCTGGCGGATGTCGTAGCTAGAGCCCTCTAGGCGATTCTCCCTTTCTGCCTAAGCCTCATCCAGAAACTTCCCTTGCCGCCGACAAGCTTGCCACCACCGTCAAGCCCGCCGTCGCCGCCGAGCTCGTTGTCGGTAACTGACCTTCCCCCAGCAGCCTAATCCCTTCTCCACCCGCCTAGTCTCTCCTTCATCTCATCATGGAACCACCTCCCCCACCCGTCCCCATCTGCAACATCTCACTCCACAGCAATCAGGAAAATCATCACCCCCCCTCTTGTCCGATCCATCAAAGTCCAAGGCAGCATCAGAAGAAGCTTTAGAGGAGATTCAAGATCTGCAGCAAACAGGAGAAATGCTCACTCTGATCAGTATCAACGAGTTAGAAGGAGTTGAACGGAAGTAGCTGGAGCAAAGCCAAACTGAAGAAGAAGTGGATTTATCAGCTATCATGAGGAGTCTACAGATCACAATCCCTGAAGATTTAGAGATTGGTTTTCAAGAGGAAGAAATTCAGAAACCAGAAGAAAGCTCACCATTCAGACTGCTAATGAAGGTTGCAAACTCGTCAGGTACGCCAAGAAATATCCCCCTAAAAGCTCTAAATGATACAATGTCAAGTGCTTGGGGAGGAAATTATTGGATCATCGATCAGATAAAACCTGCTTTGTACATAGCTTATTTCAGAAATGAAGAAGCTATGGATTTTGTTCTCAAAAGGCAGCCCTGGTCAGTAGAAAGTGACAATCTCTTGTTAGAATGGATAAATCCATATGAGGCAAATAGGGAGGTAGATGATTACCTTTTCAGGTTTGTTTATGTTCCAATAAGGGTTTACGGGGTACCGGAAAGATTCAAAACACCAAGTCTTATGAAATTTGTCATAGACAACATTGCGCAGCCTTCGGATATTCATCCACCGCCTGAAATTCAGATGACAGTTAGAAAGGACTATATGCAGGCATATGCAAAGATGGATATACAAAAACCAGTGAAGGATAAAGTCAAGTACTATGTGTCTCCTAAAGAATACATCCTTTTCTACTTGAACTACGACAAAATCAAGAGGATTTGTGTCTTTTGTGGCTTAATGTTTCACTCAGTGCAACATTGTCCAAGTAGAAGTAAATTAATTAGGCATCTCCAGAGCATCAAGGCCAGTACATCATCAGTCCCATTCTCTAACATTGGAATATGGACCTCTCAAGCTAAGAAGATTCCAGTTGAAGCTTTCCAACAATCAAATATAGTGGGAGGCCTAGCACCAGAATTCAGAAAGGACATGAGAATGGGGAAAGCAGCAGAAACGAGCCATTTCTCTCTAACCAGTTTCAGAGTTTTAGGAGGACAGGAAAATCAAAGTGGAGTCAATTGGAAAGACACAAGAAATATTGCTCTTCCAAGTAATCAGACTAGTTCTAAATTAACTCTGGAGGCTGCTCCTATGTCCGGTGTGCAGTTGTACAATCCCGATCAGACTGAATATGCAAGGACAGATATCTCACATGCAGCTTTCACTATGCAGCAATCTCCAGTTATTACAGGTCCACAGCAAAGGCCAAAAAGGCAAGCTGAAACAGAGGAGTTTCTAATCCAAGAAGAAAAAGCTGCTAATATTGGTGAAGTGTATCGTCCACCACATATGCGCCAGCAACAGGTCTATGGAATCAGTAACATATTTCAGCCTCAAATTCAGTCCCTTGAGCTACAACAGCAAAACCTTTTCAGATTCAATGAAGGAACATCACAGTCTACTCCATCAGACCGAAAGAGACTCAGACCTCTTAAAAGGAATAGATGTGATGAAAAGGTTAAACAGATGGAAACACTAACCAACTCAACAACTACTCCACGAAGGACAGCCTTAGAGACAAGAAAAGTTCTAGTCCAAGACATCATAAATCCAGTGGGCAACACTGATATGCGTATAATGGAAGGGACAGAGAATACCTCACAAGATAATGAACAGGCAGCGGCGCTAGCCTTTAAGGCGCCACGGGCGCAATGAGTCTCATAAGTTGGAACTGTCAAGGAGCAGGCAAGAACCTTGACAGTAACAAAATGACATATCTTGCCAGGTTGATGCACTCTACTAATGCTAAGGTGACGTTTGTCTCTGAAACAAAAACCTCCAAATTCAGCAATATTCAACTTTCTAATCATTTTAACATGGCCAATAGTTTTGTAGTGCCTTCGGAAAGAAGATCTGGTGGACTATGGCTTCTTTGGGACAGTCACATCGATCTTGAGATCACAAGTGCAAGTACAAATTTAATCTTAGCTTCCCTTGTAAATACCTCTACTAATGAGGCCTTTTGCTTAGTTTGTATGTATGGAGATCCTAGTCACTCCATAACTAGAGATCTCTGGGATCAAATTGCTACTTTTACTGAAGAAAACAAAGGGAAACCTCTTCTTTGTATGGGAGATTTGAATGAGATCATGTATCCCCAAGATAAAAGTAATGCAAACAATGTTAACCTTTCACGCTTACACTTTTTTCGTATTCTAGTCAAAGGTTGTGGTCTTTTTGATCTTGGCTACAACGGCCCTGCTTACACTTGGTGCAATAAAAGGTTTTCCTCTAAACCTCTTTATGAGAGACTTGACAGATTTTTAGCAAATGCTGAGTGGAGCAGTTTATTTCCCAATGCAAACATTTACAATCTTCCAATTTTGCAAGGTGATCATGCTCCTGTTATGGCTGTGCTTCATTCTAAATTTAAAAGACCTACTTACCATTTCAAATTTGAGAATTGGTGGCTTTTAGAGGAAAATTTTCAGGAAACGGCTAAGCAGGCATGGAAGAAATCCCAAAATCACTCATTTTCCTCCAGAACCAAACACCTTGCAGAAGCCTTGAAGAAGTGGAGAAGTAAAAAGAAGTCGTTATAGAACCAGCTGACTGAAATAGAGGAAAAGATCAAGGAGATCCAAGAGAAGCCAATTCAAGAACAAAACCATAGTGAAGAGGAGAAGCTGATGGTCTCCTATGAACACACAATGACAAGATTAACGGAATTCTATAAACAAAGAGCAAAAAAGAACTGGGCCACTCATGGTGACAAGAATACAAGGTATTTCCATAATTCAGTACTGAAAAGAAGAAGAAGAAACAGAATTGTTTCCATTAAAAATTCCCATGGCAATATTACATTAGACCCAGAAGAAATAGCACAAAGCTTTGTTAGCTACTTCAAAAATATCTTCTCTTCTTCAACAGTTACTACTTCAGTACAAAATTCGCATGTTTTGTATTCAGGAATTATCCAGGATGAATACACCAATTCCATTCCAGACAAAGAGGAGATATGGGGCATCTTGAAAGACATGAGGAATGATGCTTCACCAGGGCCTGATGGATTAAATGCAGCTTTCTACAAAGCAGCTTGGAATTGGATCGGAGAAGACATAACTAAACTGGTACAAAATTTCTATCACAATGGTTATCTTCCCAAGCAGTTATGTGAAACAAGCATTGCTCTTATACCAAAAAGCTGCACTGTTCTCAGCCCCAGGATTTTAGGCCCATCAGTTTATGTAATGTCATTTATAAAATAATAGAATGAAGCCACATCTCCCAAATAAAATAATAGATGCTCAACAAGCTTTCATAGAAGGAAGGAGAATTTCTAACAATGTGATTGTGGCTCAAGAAATTACTCATACGTTTTCTTTATCCACCTGGAAACACCAAGCTTTCATGCTTAAGATAGACTTGGCAAAAGCCTTTGACAGGATAGAATGGGATTTCATTTTTATGGCTCTTCATAAACAGGGATTTAGTGACCACTTTATAAATCTTGTCAAAGCCTGCATTTCTAATTCAAATTTCTCTGTCATTATAAACGGAGACTATCATGGCAAATTTAGAGGCCAAAGAGGCATAAGACAAGGATGTCCCCTCTCCCCTTATCTCTTTGTGACAGCGATTAATGAGCTTGCAGTTGAGTTACAAGAAGATCTCCAAAAGAAAAATATACAGGGAGTCTCTCTGGGTCCTAATTGTCCTCCAGTCTATTCTTTGATGTTTGCAGATGATCTTCTAGTATGTGGGCAGGCAAACAAAAGAGAAGCATTGACAATCTGGAATACAATAGACAAATTTTGCAAACAATCTGGTCAAATCCCAAATTGGACTAAATCTTCTATCCTATTCAGCAAGCATGTCACTGAGGCCCAGAAAAACTCAATCAAGCAAATTTTTATGGTAGAAGAGATGGGGAACCATTCTATGCATCTTGGTCATCCTCTTATACTACCAGCCAAGAACAGATCGCAGGCCTATGAGTTTATTCTTCAAAAAATTAAATCCAAGCTCACTTGCTACAAGGCTAATAAGTTATCACATGCAGCCAGATTGGTGATTATTAAGTCTGTTCTATCCTCTATTCCTGTTTATTACATGGCAAATATCCTTCTCTCTAAGAAATTATTAGCAAAAATTAATGCCATAATAAGAGACTTCTGGTGGACAGGTATACAACAACAAAACAAAACCAGACCAATATATTTAAAAGCTTGGACGGAAATTTGTAAGTCCAAAAAAGAAGGGGGCCTAGGTATAAGAAACATTGAAGCAGTAAATAAGGCTCTCCTTCTCAATGCTGCATGGAAAATAGCCACAACTCCGGACAGCAATACCACAAAAATTCTCAAGGCAAAATACTTCAGTAACACATCTTTCTGGAGAGCAAATCCCAAAATTCCCAAGTCTGCTTTCTGGACATCGATACTCAAAGTAAAGGACCATCTCACGGATGCTACCACCTACCAATTTTCAAGAGGCAACACCAGTATATGGTCAGATCCTTGGTGTCCATTCTGGAAAGATATCCACAACCATCTAAATATCCAAGGCAACAATTTTGTTTACCCAGCCACTGTCTCTGATCTTTGGGTTCCTAACTTAAAAATCTGGAATATCCCTCTACTCACTACTCTTTTTGGTACCCACAAAGCAAATGAAGTGGCAAACATCCCTATCAGCCAAGATGATAGAGATGACATACTGATTTGGAAATATACTCCTGCTGGTATTTGCACATCCAAGAGTGCTTACCAAATCTTTGATCCCTCCTTCTATGGTCTAAATGAAGGATCACATCAGAGTATCTCACAAAAAACCAGAATGGTTCTACAGGAAATTTGGAAGTGTGCTAATATTCCACCAAGAATTCAGGTTTTTGGATGGAGATTAATGAGAGGAGCCATTGCAACCGGAATGAGAGCTGCAGCAAGATCTAAACACATTGATCAAAATGCATTAGATGTGGTAAAGATGAGGATGACTTCCATTTATTTTTTGAGTGCAAATTCGTGCAAGCAGTCTGGTTTGCTTCATCTCTTGGGCTAAGAGTCGAAGGACTGCAACAACTTGATACTGAACATATTCAAGAAATTATCTACTATATTCTCACTTATTACAATAACAAAGATGCGTTTCCAACAATTCTTAGTATCCTTTGGAGCATTTGGAAGGCTCGGAATGATCTCCTTTTCAACAAGACCATATGCAGCCCTCTACAAGTCATGTACAAAGCTAAAGCTATCCAGGCAGAAAAGGAAATCATTCCCAATGTTAATGCCCAAAGGTTACTGTTGAATGAAAACTTTCCTTCATCACAGAAAAAAAGAACCTGTGAGGGTATTCTTCTGCTGTGCAATGACGATCACGTGGATATCTAAAGATTACATCCTTGCCCGAGCCAGACCGCTTCTCAGACCATGTGTTGTCCCGACCCTTGGATTGGGCGTCCAAAACGCGGCCGTCCACTGCTAGCGAACCCTGGTTGGCCGGTCAATTTTTACCCGCCCGGACGTAGTCCTTGTCGCTACTGGTGGCCCTAGTTTTTCTCGGACCCGCATGCCAGTGTGCATGGTGGATTCGCCCTCCCGTAGCGGTGCGAGAACGACCACGCGAGACAGTGGCAGGGGTTGTATTTCGGCCGAACGACCAGACCCATCTTCGCGATTTCACGTCCGGGCTATGGCAAAAATAAGACTTTCCACATAGAAGTGGAACTGATGAAATGAAGCTCACAAGCTAATTCGTATCGCAGTACTCTCTTATAGCCATGCCTCCATGTTTCATGTACTATTTGTTACAGCCATTTTTCTTAGTATTGTCTACATTGTGTTACTTGGAAAGATAAGTACTATTATGCGCATACGCCTGCCTGGTTACGCAATTCTATGAAGGAACATTTTTCTGATTCACCAAGCATGACTTATTATTCCAAAGTTCAAGTTTGGAGTGTGAAACATCATAAGTTATGGAGCTTAGCAGATGCCTGACAATTTTCCTTATGATGAGTCATTGTTTCATTATGCTGAGAATATTTTAAGAAATATTTTCATCAACTGATCGTGCCTAAACTGAACCGTGCTCTTGCTACTCTGTAACACGATCATGTTATAATTTTCTTTGCAACAATAAATAAACAAAGGATGTTGTAATTGTTCCAAAGCAATACGAATGGGGATCTACTTGTGCTGTTGTGTACTTCTGAACTCATGTTTTTGTTTGCTTCTATTTATATTGAGCTCAATAATAAGAAAGCAAAAGAGAAACAATGTTTCTTGTTTAAGCACGTGTTCTCTCCATACTACAATTCAGATGTCCGTAATTTTTCTTCCTTTGCAGAATCATGACAAAGCGATCAGCGAGACTTATGTTTACATTCTGGTTTGCAGATCTCTAAAAATTGTCAGATAAGAGTTGTTTTGGAGGACTAGGAAATTTATGGTGGTAGGGTCCTGAACTCATTTTGGAGGGAATGGCATGAGAAGTTATGTTTGTTAGTCTTTGCTATGCACTTCCTCAATCTCAATTAGGCAAAAATTTGCTGAAAGAGTTTTTATTAATTTTTCTTTGCCTATTCTCCTGTTGAATGTTAGTAGAATGTCTTGATTCCTTGGAAATTCAGCATGGAACGACAGTCCTCGACAATGACTTGATGCAACCTTATGTGATTATTATGTCCTTAAAACTTTGAATGCACTAGTATGTTTAGAAATCGGAAACTTGGAACTATGGAACTATGTAGAACTATGTAATCTGAAATATTGTTTTAACTGATGGATCTATACTATGCAAATGATCCTATGTATGCTGTGTCCCAAATTTTTTTTCCTTTTCATTGAGGTTAACGTGAGTGAAGACGAAGATAGTAAGCTACTGAACTTGCGAAGTCGTAAATGTCGCATTCATATGCTTGAGAATGAAATCCCTGGTTTTTTGTTTGACATTTTTGTTTTGTTTATAGTTAAGATATGCGGAAATATTCCGCTAGATCTTTTGATAATTCATAAACTACAGATTTTTATTTGTTGTGACTACGTGACTTACTCTGGGAGTTTGGGATGAGGGGGTGGGGAGTTTGTGACTGCAAATGGTCAAAACTACCTCCTCCTATCTCAGGGAATTTTGGGCGTTATGACCTATGGGTATAGCTGATCAAACGGGCAGCCCGGCACGACACAGCCCAACACTATGTCCGGCACAGCCCAACTAAGGCACGACCCGTTAGGCATGATTAGATATGGTGCCGGGCCGGCCCGCGTGCCTCGTCCGCACTTCCGACATGACCCACCAGCACTAATGAGGCCCAAAAAATAGGTAAAAATAGTTATACAATTAAAAAAATAGGTAAAAATAGCTATAATTTTTTTAAAAAAATAGCTAATCGTGTCGTGCCATGCCAGCCCACATGCCGTGAAACGAAGTCGGGCACGAGCCCGACCGAGCCCATGCCGTGCCACGGCCCGATTAACACGGGCCTTGCCCTAAGCGGATCGTGCCAAAATTTCTGTGTCGTGGGCTGGTCCGTGAAAATCGGCCCGTTTGGCCAGCTATACCTATGGACGATAACTATCTATTTTACTACCCCTAAAAAAAAAACAATCTATTTTCCGAATTTCAATTGAATTTCGACAAAAAAAAATCACTGGCCACGACCACGGTCACAACTCACATTGTCACATTCGAGATAACAAATTCGCAAGAGTTCTTTTTACAGGAAATTGGGAGGAGTTGATGAAGCACGGGCTTCGAAGTTCGAACTGACATCCCCTAGTCGTCTTCTCGGTCAGACCATCCGGGCTGACCTGAAGAACGCTCGATGGGACCTTTCCTCTTGCACTCAGTCCATGGACCAAACCCCTTCTTTCCCCACCACCGCACTGCAAAATCGCCCGCTTCCCTTCCATTCCACTCCCCTCTCCTCGTCTCTGCCCGCACTGACACACCATCGCCGGCCCTTCCGGAGGCAAAATGCCCCTCCTTCTCCGACGCCTCGCCGCCTTCGTCTCGGCGCCCCTCCGCCGCTCCCTCTGCACGGCGCGCTCCCGGCCCCCGTGGGCCATGGTGAACATCGAGGTTGCGCTGGATGCGTCAGGGGCGCCTTCGCCGGGAGCGCGCGCGTCCTTCGACCTCAACCCGGCCCCGCGCGCCTCCCACCTCTCCGTCCCCGCCCGCTTCGTCGACCCCCGCGGCGACGCCGTGGACTCCCTCGTCGGCATCGTGCGCGGCGCGAGCAGCGACGGCCTCCTCCTCCTCGACTTCGTCGACACCCGCCACAGCCCCAGATCGCTGCACGAACTGGCCGCCTCCGGCAGCATCGAACGGGAGTTGTTCCACCTCTTCGTCTGCAACCCTCTCAGCGGCCAGCTGTTCCGCCTCCCTGTCCCAGACTTGGATGTCGCTAAGGGGAGCACGCCCTTCGGCCTGCTCACCCAATCCTCCGAAGGCTCCCACGGCCCACCTGATAGGTACGTGGTGGCTCAGCTCAGCTGCCAGGAAGGGGGCAACCGCAGAGTCGTGCATCAGTTTCGGTCGGAAACAGGGCAGTGGGAGGAGCGGCCGCTGGTCGTGGCCGGGCCGTTCACGGTGCAGCGCGCTGAGCGGAGGATGCTGGTAGACCACGAGGTACTAGCGTTCGGGGACCGGCTGTGGTGGGTGGACGTCACCTGGGGTGTCTGCTCCGTCGACCCCTTCAGCGACCGGCCGGAGCTTCGCTTCGTCGAGCTGCCGGACTGCAGTGTGATGCCTGCTCCATGTGTCGGTGGCCTGGCTGGGAGTCTGATGCTGACCAGTTACCGGCGCATGGGGTTCAGCGAAGGGAAGCTGCGGTTCGTCCATCTGTGCAATACAGAGAAGTCGTTCGTGATCGCCTCGTTTTCGCTCGATGTCGAGAGCTGCAGCTGGACGCTGGATCAAGGGATTAAATTTGAAATTGCAGAAACCTCGTCCGATAAATCCATACCATTGGAACACCGCAGACCGTGGATTGCCGCCATAGATCCGCTCAAAGCCAACGTTGTGTACCTCCAACATCATGGTGCTGTTATTGCTGTGGACATGGCTAACGCGGAGGTGACTTCAAGGAGTACTCTTTCAGATGAAATCGCCGGTCAAATGACGCGCCACTCTAGTCTATTTCATCCGTGCGTGCTCTCAACATGCCTTGCATCAACCTATATCCCAGGTATATATAAACATGCTTGTTTGGCTACATTGATATTAGATTGCACACGTTATAGTTTAACATTTTCTCAAATAATGTCCTTAATTATTGGAACCTTGCGCATAGCATGGATTATTCTGTTAATAGTTTCTTAAATATTGTGGCTTAATCATTGCACATGGGCTGATACTTTTCTGGATTACAATGGCCATAGTTAGCTTATTTTTAGGATATCACAGGTGGAATTTTGGCATTGCCAGGGAATTTGGTATATTTTTGTTTATCACATTTTTTATGGAATTGCCTGTCATGTGAAAGATTTGTTTGCTTCTCTAATTAATGGTATGTAATAGTCATGCATGGTAAATGCCGAAACGTTGTTTTCCAATTCAATTCTTGGTGTAATGAAGAAACATTTACTGCTCTTGTTGCTCTGTGTTATTTTTATTTAAGTTCTTGTCTCTATAAATATAATTGAAGGAACTTCGAGCAACAAGACCAATTGCGAAAGGAAGAAATTGGCAGAGATGCTGGTTCGTGTAGACAAAGGCCACAAAAACTGAAGCTTTTCAGCCACTTATCTAATTTGGTACTTTCTCTTGAGTTACCCTTGTTTGTGTACCTTTCTTCTTTTGTTTGATATTTAGTCATATCTTATTCTTTCTGTGTTCATGAATCTGCATTTCTCCTACACTGCCCCTGCAATATGTTGCACAAACAAGGAAGTTTCGGTCATGTTGCCAAGTCACTTTGTTGAACTGGTTATCTTAGCTGTCTAATATTTACTAGAACACTATTGTTTTTGCTCAATGTTTTTGTTGCTAAATGTGCATACCGCACATGTCTACTAGAACACCATTGTTATCCTTAACTCCAACTTGTTTGGTTCGAGTGGTCACTTGTGAAAATGTGATGATGTTTTAGTATTTGGACTGTATACACATATTACGGCTGATTACATTCTAGAGTACCTTTTCTTCAACCATGCTGCAGTTTTAGGAAAAAAGTATTCTGCTTGAATATGTTCCTTACTCAGCAATGATTGGGAGTTGTTCGACTAATCACCACTAGTAGCTAGAGTTGTCTTTGAGTTAGTACTTGGCTTCCAACCAAAATAACTCGACTAGTTGTGACTATTTACGACTGTTGTGCCAGTTGTGCGACTAGCCAATGAGTTGGTAGCACAGAGACCGACTCAACTTTTGTGACTCTCAATTGTCTTCAGTTCAGGCTTGACTGCTATGCAGAGTAGTATTACCTTGTCAGAACTACTCCAGTACCTGTTCCGAGTTATCCCAGACATAAAATTGGGACAAAGTTGAACTTCTAAATCAGGACTGAACTGAAGTATGCTCCTTACTATTTCCTACCAAGTAGCCATGCTGTAAATCGACTTATCAGATATCACCAGTACTGAAAAATGTTATCCAAGTAGTATTTACCCAAGTAAGCGATCACCAAAATTATCTGTGCTTACTATGTTTCCTTGCAGGTTCCTTAATTTTGACCAACAACAAAGTTAAAGGTGGCAACTGGAAGTCGTGAGATCCCATTTTGGCGAAATTACGTGACAATTTTGGGCTTGTTCTATTGGGTGATGCAACTCTCTCTGCAACGGACGGATGTCATATATCTCGGACTTGTTTAGGTGCACAATTGTTGAATAGGATGACTACATTTTATTGACCATATTCCATTGGCATCACCAATCAGTCTCAGAAATGCAGTGTTACTTGCAAGACATCATGCTTACGCTCTTTGTTAAAATGTTCATGCACTTAAAGTGTTTGGTTCTGATCTGTTTCACTTTTTAATCATCAAAACTGGGATGTCGGATTGTTTTGCATAGTGTATTTGCATGTTGATGATGAGAAATGGACGCACTCTGTTTAATCTTATTAGACGTCTATGACTAACTGAAAAATAAACTGTCTGCTGGTATAAGCATTAGTTTGATATCGATTATCATGGCATGTGCTGTAGGACATGCCATTTTTATTATAGTTCTTTTCATATCTGATGTAAAGCGTAATTCATGGAAGAACTTTTACAGATAGAGTGTGGATGTGTTTTAAAATGGATTATTGAGATATTCGTCAGTAAGGTTGGGTCCAAAGTTGACGTGATTCTAGAGCAGCGAGCAAAGAACAATACTTTTTTTTATGGATTTTTTTAGGAGAAACAATAGGTAATTTTCTACAGTTAAAAGTTATGCTAATTAGAAGTTATGTTGTAGAGCTAAAATACTAACAACCTAAGAACTAACCAGCACTGAGATTAGAATGAGACTTTCTCCTTGCTCTGAAATACCATAGTTCATTTCCTCCTTAAGAACTCTTTGGCATCCATAAAGGCCTGGCTCAATTTGGTTGAAGATTGCACCATTCCTGCACTTGCAAATACTACTCCAGGATGCTATGGTGATGATCACCATGGCATGAATAAATGGACATGTGAACTCCTGCTTCTGCTTCACAGAGGATTGCTATGTATTCATTATTGGGGCATAAGTAAGACCAGCGGGTTTTCGCAAACTGATAGTGAAGGAAAAGATAATGCCTGGTTTCAGTAACATTGGAGCCGGCAACGACACGGTCATATGACTAAATTTGGAAGCTCTTGCTTTGCAACATTGCTATGGAGTATTGAATCTTGTGTTTGCGAAGCAACCAAAATAGATTTAGATGTTTTCTCTGAAAACAAGGCTTCCATATAACCAGTTAATGGCAGAGGTGTATCATGATTCCCAGTCAAGATTTTGTGGACACAGGCAGTAGAGTAGCCAGGGGTTTTCCAGAAGTAATCCCACACATCACAGGACTCGGAAGAGAGTAGTGGTGGATTGCATGCTGACGTGAAGCTCATGAAACTGCTGAAATGCCAATTCTGACAGAGGTTGAAGAAACAGAGGACAGTCTGGAGAGCTGCAAAAACCGAAGGATTGAAAATCTTTGAGGGAAGAGAACAGTGTGCGGTATCTGGTTGCATTGAGGATTGGTGTTCCAGGAATCATGCCGAAGGAAACTCAAAATTTGCCAAAGAATCCAGCAGCTTGAGCGTGCCTGTTTCTTTGGTTCTGAACTCTGCAGAACCAAAGGAGGTGGCGTCTGATGGGCCCAAATTCGAATTCGAGCAGACAGCCGGGTCAAAACTCGAAAGCGAGGAAGGAAACAGGCCTCAACACAACAGCTGCGACAGAGCATTCGCTGGAACACGTCCACGGCAGCTGTCTCGTGAACCAACCACACCGCTGCCACGCAAGTCACGACGCAGTCGGCGCTCCGCTCTCCAAAAGCAGACCAAAGCTTCCTCCGTTCTCTCCCACGCCAAACCGTCCCCCATCCGCCGCAGAATGCTCCGCCTCCTCTCCGGCGGCCTCCGCCGCTCCCTCTCCACGGCCGCCTCGCGCCCGCCCTGGGCCCTGATCCAGCTCACGTCGGTGGACGAGTCGGGGCGCCGGCGCTGGGCGCGTCCTTCCACCTCGACGAGCCCCCGTTCGTCACCAACCTCACCGTCCCCGCCCACTTCCTCCACCCGCGCCCTCGCCCCGACCCGGCCACCGGCGAGTTTGGCTCCGTCCCGGGCCATGTCTGCGCCACCAGCAGCGACGGCTTCCTCCTGCTGCGCTTCTGGGAGGCCCGCTTCAAAATCCCCACCATCGGCGCGTCGTCGTCGGTACGCGACATGTCCTGGGCGGCATGGAGCTCAACCAGGAGACCACGCTCTTCGTCTGCAACCCGCTCAGCGGCGAGCTGTACCTCCTCCCGGACATCGACGGCACCAAGAGGACATCCACCTGCCGCCACATCGGCCTCCTCACCCAATCCGAAGGCGGGGACGCGCCCCCCGATAGGTATGCGGTGGCTGAGATGTTTACTATCGGAGGCGGGAAGGAGGAGGAGGAGGGATTGGTCATGCGGCGGTTCCTCTCCGAGACAGGGAAGTGGGAAAATTGGTGGGCTTGTCATCCCCGTTGCCGTCTGACCGCCGGATGCGTGTGGACAACGCCGTCGTGGCCTTCGGCGACCGGCTGTGGTGGATCGACGAGAGCTGGGGCGCCATCTCGGTGGATCCGCTCAGCGACCGGCCGGAGCCCTGCTTCACCGAGCTGCCAAGAGGAAGCGTGCTGCCCGACCTGGAGGGGCATGGTGTTATGGAGTAAGCTTCGCAGATACCGGCGCATGGGGGCCAGCGAGGGAAAGATGCGGTACGTCGAGGTGTCCAAGGAGAAGCCCTATGTGATCAGTTCCTTCTCGCTCGACGACGGCGGCAGCTCCTGGACGCTGGACCACGAGGTGTCACTTCTCCACATTTTGATGGACGAAAGCAACCAGTTTCCACCCTTGAAGGAGATGCCGGCGATTGGGGCCATTGACCCACTGAACGCCAATGTGGTGTACCTTGTCTGCGGCGACCAACTTGTCGGTGTGGACATGGTTAAGCAGAAGGTGACCGGGAGTTCTCGTCTAGCAGTACCCAGGGTCCCCGTCCTACCATGTGTGCTCCCGACCTGGCTGGAATCAAGGAAGATTCCGTATGCAGGTACATTCGCAATTTCTTCAGTTGTTTGCTTGAGCTATGGAGACAAGTATACTATACAACTGTTAGATTGGGAATATTTAGCTTTAACATATCTTTTGAAATTATGTCCTTGGATTGGAGGCTTAAAGAGGGTCCTCTGTATACAAATTGTACTAGAATTTGGGGGTAAATTGAGCGAAAATTGAAGTTGATTTGGGGGGTAAATTGTGGTCCAGCACTACTGCATACAGAAGGAAAAGTGCAGCCAAGGTAGGAAGAATAGGCGGTTGAAGAATAGAGAGCTGAAGCTAAGCGAAAAGCTGGGGCTGTTCTAGTCTGTTCATTTGTATCTTCTTGTTTTGCTACCCTTTAAACCCTTCAGAAATCAGAATGAACCAACTCCGATCCTAGTTGCAGTGATGGCGCATGTTACTTGTGACTGCATATTTTCGTTATTCAATTGGATTTATGTATATGGAGAAAATATCAGCCTAGCTCTGAACTTTGTGTTGGTAGGTAAAGGTTACCCTGATACTTCAGTGAGTTGTGGTACCTGCTGCATCCTGTATTAATGCCTCCATTTTGTATTGCTGAGTATCGAAAACATGTCCATGTTAAAAATATTTGAAACATCCCCTTTTCTAAAATAATATTTTAAACATAGTTTATAATATAGACATGCATTACTCTCATGCACATAGTGGGCGTACTCCCTGGGAGATAGATGGCATCTTGCTACTCAAAGCTCATGCGCCGCCTTTTATGCTCATTTCGCTGTAGTTTCTGTAATTCTGTACTAGTGTATTTTTGTATCCTTATTTCTGAAAGTTTCATGTCACTGCACTCAGATTGTGTGGGCTCCTAGGAACATGGTTTTTTTTGTTATTTCTTTATCGGATACTTGAATGTCTATATATGCATTTCATTCATCTAATTTTTAACATGTTCAATGCCTCATTCTCGTTTGCCATTTCAAGTCATGTTTACTATGCAGAAAAATGTATACCATGTTATGATTATTTAAGTTATTGCTTGCCTGGTTGTAGGTTGGAGCAAGAAGACCACAGCCAAAAGGGAGAGATCGCCAGACAATGTAAAAAAATGAGGCGTTGCGTGTAGAAATTGAGTGATGAAATGAAGTGCTCTAGTGAATTCATGTCATGGTACTTTCTCATAACTATCTCTCCCTGTTTCATGTACTATTCATCACAGCGCATTTCTCTTAAAATTGTCTGCAGTGTTTTACTTGAAAGAAATAAGTACTATTTGGTGCATATTTCTGCCAGATACCAAATTCTATCAAGTAACACTATTTCTGATTTACCATGTGTGTCTTATTATTACAAAGTTGAAATTTGGAGTGTGAAAACATCCTAAGGGTAGTGGAGGTTAGCAGATTCCTGGATTTTTTCGTTATGATCGTCCAGCATCATTCATTAGGCTAAAATATTATCAGGCAACATATCTTTCCAAAATTGAACCCTCTTGCTACTTCTTGACATGACCATGTATTTTTATGGTTAAGCATTTTGCAGTGTTCATATGGCATCTTTGTTTTTGTAATTGTTCCCAAGCACTGTGGCTGGGTATCTGCTTGTCCTGTTATTAACTTCTGAACTAATGTTTCTATTTACTTGTACTTATATTGAGACCAAGAAGAAAGAAAGGATAGACAAACATCTCTTGTTCATGCCACTCATTCTTTCCGTATGAGTATTCAGATGTCTCTAGTGTTTACTCCTTTTTTTGAATTATAACAACAGATTGGAGGAGACTCATGTTTACAATTCGCTTTGCAGGTTTCTCTAGATGTTCAGACAAGAGTGTTTTGGAGGACTAGGATTGTAGTTTCTGAAATCTCATTTTGGGGAAGACTGAGAAGTTTGGCTTGTCTGGCTCTGCTGATGCCTCGGTCACAGTTTGGGCTAAATATGGTTTTGTTTTACATGGTACACGTTATGTCCTTTTAACTTTGGATGGATCAGTATCCTTTAAAAGTTACAACTATGGATTATTATGGCCTAGACTGTTCTGGGATCTCTTTATATCAATCATTTTGGAATCTGGAATGCTATTTTAACTGGAGAAGCTTACTCTGAATTTAATGGGTCTGTAAGCTTAAGCCATCTTGTTCTTGCATTGTTATGGAATCTGGAGTTGAGTTTTGTTTAGTCCTTGGCATGGCATGTTGAGAGGAACATTTATTTTGGAGAAGCTGCTGTGAAGTGTTGCTGATCAGGGAAGCTTGATCCAGGCGTACTATGCACTCAGACCACGCTGCTGTGCGGTTGAGTTTTTTTCAGACTTTCAGTTTAGTATTTTATTTTCAGTTACTTCAAATTCTCGGTTGGAGTTTTTTTTTTTAAATTCACAAGTTAGCTTGAAACCTTCATGATTGGAAGTTCGTTTTCTTTGTGAGTCAGAGTCACCCCATTCGAACAAAAAAATCCCGATCGAAAGTTTGGCTGAGTTTGGGAAGCTGGGAAGAAGAGGAGGGTAGGACGTACTCCTAGGAAATTCATCAGTCTCAGTAGGAGTGTAGGATGACCGACTGAGCTGATGAGACTTCCGGTTCTTGCGGTCAGCCGTATAGAGTCAAAAGACACGTCTTGCCAGTCCAGGAAATTTGGCGGGAAAATGGTGACGTATGCCCAGCACAGCCCGGGCAGCCAATGAAGCACCCTCCTTCTTGCACTGCAGGGACTAGTAGGATACAGCTGGATTCCCTGCATAGACCTACCTAGGTTTGACGTCACTGAGCTATGGGCCTGAAGGAGCTGTAACCTCAAAGTACACTGTGGAACAAGCTCACGCAGGCAGGTCACGTGAACCCGAGACCTCATTTCTTATCATCGGAAGTCCATCCATCCCCTTTCTGCTCACGCACGCACCACCGCTGTCCAGTCCACTGCAGGCGTCAGGACAAGACGAGGCGATGCTGCTCCGGCGCCTCCTCGGCGTCTCCGGCCGCCTCAGGCGTCCCCTCCACGGCCGCCTCCTCGCGTCCTCCTCCGTGGATCATGGTCGAGAGTTGTCAGTGCCCACCGGATCTGTACCGCGCGCGCACGTGCGCGTCGTGGAGCCTCCGCGCGTCTCCACCCTCTGGGTCCCGGCCAACCTCGTCCCCACCACCACCAGCCTCGCCCCCGACCCTGACAGCGACGTCGAACGGCTCCCCGGCGCCACCGTGTGCTCCGCGAGCAGCGACGGCCTTCTCCTTTTCCAAGTCTTCGTCCTCGAGTACAACCAGGTGCCCCGAGGGACCGGCCACGACACCCTAGACACGTCGCGCTTCGTCTGCAACGCTGTCACCGGCCAGCTGTCCCGCATCCCGGACCTGTACACGGGCGGCTCGAGCTCGAGGAAGATCCGGTACCCTCCCTGGCATGGGCCTCCTCACCCAGGCCGACCGCGGGCACGGGCCGCCCAACAGGTTCGCCCTCGCCGACGTCAAGGGGAACTCGATGCTCCGGTTTCTCTCGGAGACGGGCGAGTGGGAGGAGATCGCGGTGACCGCGCCGTACCAAGTCCGGCTCGCGCGGTGGTTTTGCCCACCGAGGGGCATGACGGACCAAGATCCGTTTGCCTTTGGCGGCCGGCTCTGGTGGGTGGACCTCACCTGGGGTGCCATCTCGGCGGACCCGTTCAGCGACCGGCCGGAGCCCAGTTCGTGGAGCTGCCGACGGGCAGCGTGCTGCCTACACGCGCGTTGCCAGATCCCATGCCCATGGAGAGGGAGGAGACCCTATGCAGGTACCGTCGCATGGGGGTGAGCGACGGAAGGCTCTGCTTCGCCGAGGTGTCGGAGCAGGAGCCGTTCGTGCTCAGCGTCTTCGCGCTCGACGAAGACGGCTGCTGGACGCTGGAGCACCGCCTGGTGCTCAGCCGGCTCTGGGCGGACGGAGGCCACCCGTGGCTGCCCTTGCTGGAGAAGACGACGCCACAAATTGGCGCTCTTGACCCACTGAACGCCAATGTCATCTACCTCATGGTCGGCAGTTACGTTGTCGGCGTGGACATGAAAAGGGAGGAGGTGATTGGGAGTTCTCTGCAGCAAAGCTCATGGGGCCTTGTCCCATGCGTGCTTCCGCCCTGGCTTGGTTCGACCCGGATTCCTCCTGTAGGTAGGTAATTGCTAGCTAGATCATTTCAATTCCTACTAGGCCTTGCATACTTTCTTAGCTTTACATATCGTGCTTGGAGGGCATTATTGTGCATCAGTTGTTTTCTGGATGATCCAGTTCTAAAGAACTTGTCTGCAAACGTCGGTCTCAACCCTAGTGTTAGTTGATCATAATTAGGGAATTAGCAAACTGAACTACATTCTGAATTATGCACAAGTTTCTCTGTACGTATATAATTATCCAATGGCGAAGAAGAACATATTTTTTGAAGAAAGATTTGGTATTTTATCTCTTTGTAGGAAAGAATGGGTGCATGAGAAATTGTGATGCACCAATCTCAGTCACAAAGACATCCTTACACACACCACAATTCCACCATTAATCACTCTCTTTTCTTCAGATAAGTTCACAATTTCAGTCCATGTGTTCCACTTGAAAACTCTGAGCCCCTCCTTGAAGAGGCATGGGATTGGGAACCATGTTTGCCTGTGTTAGATTGGAAAATTGTTGGACTAGCTAATTAGCATTGGAACCAAAAATGTGTTTGGTACTACATTAATCTCCTATTTTCTAAACTTATGGAGATATTCATTGAAGAATGATTTGATCTAAATTAAGCACTGAATCATTGAGTATCTTGCCAATGTTTAGTAGTGAACTACTAGTTATCGAAGCGAGGGTAGTAGCAGCCTCCTTGGTGATTTGTTGCCAGTTAAAATTTCCTGTCCAAACCTTTTTTTCCGAAGAGGGAAACACCCTGAGGCCCCGACCTGTCTACAACCTGATTCGAGTTATCTGCTGTTTGTGAAATTCTAATTTACACTGCATGATATACCTTTTAATTCCATCTCTCTATAATTTTGTTTAGAAGGCTCTTTAAGGATTTAATATTCAATTGAATCACTTGTATACACTTGTTTATTTGACTGACTAATCATGTTCTCTCTTAAAAAATATTTATCTATGCTCATCATCTTGTTGTGGGCACTGAATTGTTAGTGACCTGCTCGATGTATCAATTTTTCTTACTAGCTCTTGTATGCAATGCAGAGAAACCTATACTGTTATGAATACATACATTTTGTGCTAATTCAAAAAAATCATTTGTGTTAGTGTTGTGGATGATGCTCGAAGTCTTGTACGCTAATTAAATGAACCTTTTTTAGGCATGAAAGGTGCTGTCATGCTGTGAGAAACAAGACTCTGGTAGATGTTCTGGTTCGTCCAGACAGACACCAGGAAGGTTAGCTAATACTTCTTGATCAATACATATTTAGTTGCATATCATCCTTTCACAGGTTTAGGATGCCGCATTCTTCTTCATATAACTCTTAATCTATGAATTTTATAACCTGGAAAGCCAATTTTGTGTATATTTTACCACTTACTACTACTGTTTTCAACTGATTCTATCTGTAGTGTGTTATAAACATCTTTAATAATCGGTATCACATATTCTTTAATTGAGTTTAGTTGGTATTTCTTTGGGACTAGAAATATTTGTTACTACCTGAGACTAATTCAACAATCACCTTCCATTTTTTTCTATCATACCTTCTGTACTTCCTATGCTAGACATAAATACTTGAAGTAGCTTTTTTGAGTTTCGAGGGGATCTCCCAGAGGGATATGGCCTTCTGCATGCTTGACACGATGTTCCACTCACACACGAGTAATACTTGTTCGTTTATTTAGGGCATGTTCCACCCAAAAACATAACCAACGTTTGTAAATATTCTATTCTCCTTAATGAAAAGGTAGCAATTATGTGGATAGCTCGAAGAAAAAAAGATCTGAAATCATATATGATCATTCTGTACACTTCCAATTTTACGGTATGATGGCAGCAACCTATTGCAGTTAGTGTTTGTAGTTGTGGCATAGACCTTCGATCCAGGTTTACTACTAGCAGACTTCACTAGTTGGAGAGCTAAAGATTGCGCGAACCAGCGCTTGTAGCTTTATAGGATCCTGAAGAATGTCCAGTCTTGTAGTACACTGATCACTGTGTCGCTGACCGTTGTATAAGATCCTAAAGGATAAGGATGTCAATCGTCTTCGCATTTTCTGAAATATTATCAACAACTGATCAAGCCTGAAATTTGATCCTAAAGTGCTGATAGTGATATTCTCTGCTGCAATAAAGATAGTGATAGAAAACAAATATGTCATCCAGGTGATTACTCACTTTCAGTTTTGAATGGAATATAGATGGACTAAAGTATCATTTCTGTCTGCTCATATTATTTTGGTTGTTTCTCCATATCGGTTTTTCTCTACATGTATATTCAAACGCCACTAATGTTGCTTTTCTGTCTTTTAAAACAGATACAGGCATTCTGATCAGTTCGGAAGCTGATTATGGTAGTTTGCAGAACTCAGATTTTGGGGAAATTTTTGGAGAAGTTTGAGTTTGTTAGAGTTGCTGACAATTATTATCTGGGAGACTTGGTTCCAACTTTCAGTTCACACACACTTGTGTCCACTATTATGTCTGTGAGACAGCTGTGACCTGTCATGAATCCATGATTGTTCTTACCATTTAAGTTTGAGGCCTGATGATAAAAGAGAAACAATCTTCGTGCTTACCAATATATAGTTATTATTATGTTCCTACAGATATACTTATTAGGGAAAATTACGTGCCTACTAATATACTTATTATTATTATGTGCCTATGCAACTAGAATTTCGAAATTGGGTGCGCACCACTAACTCTTACCACGTTGTTGCTTGTACGCCATTGGACGCATTTGACGTTCGGATTGCTGTTTGGTCAGTTAAACTTGCCGTATTTTTGTTTCGTTTACTAAATAGCCATGTTAGTAGAGATGAAAGTGTCATTTTTTTAACAGTTTTCTTACATGCTGGACTCACCACATGTCGTGTCAATGGCCAGGAGAGACACATTTGACTGCAGTGACGGGGCGGGAAGCGGCCGCCTTCGTCGATGGGGTGGACTGAGCGGAACACTCCAGCACCCCTCCCCCCCCCCCCCCCCCCCCCCCCCCCCCCCACGCGTTGGCTACACCTCCATGTGAAGGTCGAAAGGGTGGATGCACACACCTAGAAAGGAGTCATATCAGTCGTCGGCCCGCGCCGCGGTACGTCCACAAGGTTGTTTCGGCTGCACAAGTCAAGTGTCTCGCAACGCTATTATTCGATGCCAAGGATGGTGGCGCGGGGCGTTACTTCGTCTCCTCCACCCGGGCGTGGGTCTGAGGCCCGAGAGCGGACGCGGCGGAGGTCCCGGCGATGCGGCGGTTCCGGGGTTGTGCTACGGTGGGCTCGAGGTGGAAGAGGGTTGGAGGTCAGGCGTGGTGCAGGCGCTTGGTGCGGTGGCTCCTGTCCGACGGCAGTCACACGGGCCCAATCTAGGCCTTGCGGGCCGCGACGCGCGGCTGCGGCTTTGGTGGCGTTCAACGGCGTGGGGTGCTAGCACGACGGCGTCCTGCTGGTTGTGGTGGAGGGTGATGGTGCAGTGGACCAGGGGGAAGGTTGGACAGCGGCGAGGTTTCCGGTGTCTGCTTCAATCTGCGGCTCGCGCTTGTCCAGCGGCGGCTTGGTGCTGCACCGGGGTGCTCGGCCTGGAGGTGCGGAGCTACTTTCGGCATGGGTGGTGGTCGGCGGCTTCGGCGCGCATGGTGGTGGTTCGTGGGTGGCCGCTTTTGGTTGCAGGTTGTTGGGCTTCTCCGGGAGAAATCCTTGCTCCGGTTCTAGCCGGAGCCGGCGATGGTGGCCCTTGCGGGTGTCGCAGGCTTTCTTGAAAGCATCATTGAGGTGTGCTCACTCCTCCTCCTGTGGCCTCGACTCCAGAGGGAAACCTCAGATCCGGGATCAGGCGATGGAGGCGCTACGGCGTCTCTTTCCTTCTTGGAGGCATCGTCGCGGTGTCGCCTGCGGCCGGGGGTTCAGCTTAGAGGGTTTGTTGCCGGGCGGTTGTGCTAGGTCCAAGTGTGCAGTTTGGCAAAGATGATGCGGCGAGCTGAAGATGGGTCGCGGCTGGACTTCGGTAGTCGGTCTTCCCGGCGTGTCCGATGGGTTGTTACCCGTCAGCGCAAGTCCAGCATATTTCCCTTGTGAAGCTTGTCGTCGGATTCGGTGATGTCTGTCCTTGGCGCGTGTGGCCAATTGTTGGCATAGGCCGACATGGGTCCGATGCCGTTGTGAGGCTCTGTTTGGGCAGCTGCGGATGATGTCGGAATCGCCGCCTCGGGGAGGTGTGACGACGAAGACGCTCTGAGCAACCTCGACGCGATCTCCTTGTGCGTTGGCGTTTTCGTGTGGGTAGCCAGGTTGGCTTGTGGTGGTGTGCCCAATGTGGTCGTGTTCCATGACGACATTGGTGCATTTGTACGGGTTTCAGCCGGTTCCCCTGCAAATGAACCGGTCACTCTCTTCGACTTTTTTAAATAAAATGAGGCAAATTTCCCGTTTTGTTCAGAAAAAAGAAAAAGCATGCCAGAAACATGTTGAGAAGTTCCTCGCATGGGTCCAAGAGGATCTAGAAGCCAAGGAATCATGTGCCAATGTAGCCATGGAAGCTAGGGCCAATGAGCAGCCTAGCGCTGCAACACTCCCTCCATCAAGTACGAGACCAAGAGTATCGATAGTATGCGTATAGTTAAGTCCTGTATTTTAACCATGTGGTCCCTTTAGGACGCATTAATTATGATGCAACCCTTGTAAGTCGTCCCATCTTTATATTGACCATCTAATTGTTCAATGGAATGTTCAATTAGTTCTTCAAATGAGCTAAAATATTATTGATGGTGTATATTGATATTAAAATAGTTGGGTAGTGCCCCAAGTAAAGGCGTGGATGTAGTAAGTAGCAGTTTTTCCCTCGTTTAACGAACCGAGATTTATCAAACCAGTAGGACTTTGAAATCAACAACGAGGTGAATGTTGAAGATCTCTGGCGCTTAACCTTCAACAGACGTGGAGCTGCACACACTCAACCCAATACTTTGCCCCCAACGGCGGAAAAGTTGTCAATCTTTCCGGTCTCGCAGAAAACAAAGTGGTTAATTGTATGATGAAATAATGAAATTGACCAGTGGAGTAATGATGATGAAAAGCAAGTAAATGAGGTTGTAAACAATGTAAAAAGATGGACCGGCGGCCATGGGTTCACTAGTGGAGTCTCTCAAGTAAATAAAATATGCATGTGATGGGTGAACGAATTACAGCTAGGGCAATTGACAAGATCATGACACAAACCCAATTTAGCTATAACATCAGGAACATGATAATATTTATGGAGGCATCACGACAAGGAACAAAGACCGTTGAGTGCAACTGCGTCTTTGTCTAAAAAGTCCACTGTGGGATCGCTATCCAACCTGTCACCCAACGGTATTAAGTTGCAAGCAACAGACATTTGCAATAAGTAAATTGCATGAAGTAAGCAATACTAATATCAAAAGAGATATTAACACCGCTGTTTTACCCTTAGTAGCAACAGCACACCCTCGCTCTTAGACGTTTCTGTCACTCGTACCCAGGAACAAAAGTGGGCATGAACCCACTATCTAGCATAAATACTCTCTCTTGGAGATACCCACAATCACTTGGCCAAAGTAACTACGCACATCGGAGAGCATGCAAGAACATAAATCAACATATAAGAATCATGCACAATCTGAACATAACTTTATAATCCATTGGATCCTGGCAAACACATCACATAGCATTACAATAATCGATCTTGATCATGTTAGGCAGCTCACAAGATCATAAGACATGAAGCACAAGAGAGACTACCAACTAACTACTGCCATGGACCCGTAGTCCAAGGTGAGACTACTCACAACTCATCCCGGAGGAAGTCATGGCAATGAAGAGCCCTCCGGGATCAATCTCCCCTCCGGCAGAGTGCCGGGATCAGCTTCAGATTGGACCCCGAACTAGGGTTTTCGGTGACGGCGCGTCGGGGTCGAGTTTCTGGAAAATAATGGCCGCCCTCTCGGTTTTAGGTCAAAAGGATTTTATAGGCGTCGGAGGGGGCCGAGGGGACGCCCCAGGAGCAGGGGCGGGTCCCACCTGCGGGTCCAGGTGGGGCCGCGGGCCAGGGTCGCCCCTGCCCTATGGGTGGCCCCCCAGGCTGCCCTTTGGTCCTCGGGTGTCTTCCGTCACATAAAAAATCTCCGTAAATTTTGAGGGCAATCCGACGATATTTCCTGTTGTGACTTTTCTGAAATACAAAAACAGCAAAAACAGGGAACTGGCACTTGGCATCTTGTCAATAGGTTAGTCCGACAAAATGCATAAAAAATGATATAATTGATAGTAAAAACATGTGACAATATCACAAAACTAGCATGGATCACTCAAAATTTATAGATATGTTTGAGACGTATCAGCATCCCCAAGCTTAATTCCTACTCGTCCTCGAGTAGGTAAGTGATAACAAATATTTTTTGATGAGACATGCAACCAACATAATCTTGATCAAGATAGTAATGTAAAGCATAGAACGTGAATGAAGAGATACAAAACAATTGTCTATAATTGATAGCAAGAAAGTAATGAATAAACAAGTTGAATCATTCAAGCAAAACCTTTCATAAATAGTATGTTAAAGACACGAAAACAATGTGATCAACATATTTGACTAATTCACAAGGATAATAATTTCATGACAAAAGTGTTTGAGAATCAACATAAAGGAAGATGTAAGAATTAGCAAAAAGCTTCAGCTTCCAATGACTTATCATATAGATAAAGTCAATATAAAGATTCATATTTAATCTTGACAATGCAATATGCTCAACGATACCCAGGGTCAATACTAGATGTTTGCTTTTGTGGAGATAAAAGGAAAAAGGAAAACTGACTCAACATTAAAAGTAAAAGAAAGACCCTTCGCAGAGGGAAGCAGGGATTAGTCATGTGCTAGAGCTTTTTGATTTTTAAAACAGAAGTAAAACAATTTTGAGGTATGCATGCTTTCGTCTGTTTGATGGAAATTTGTGTAAATATTTGTCTAAACTATAATATTGCAATGGGTGGTGATGGTTGGTACGTCCAACCGACCCGAGCTAACGACTGGAAAAGAGTCCCGATCGGTAAAAAAACAGAGGAAATACGTTTCCCTAACACAAGCGGTAAAAGGACCAGAGCAAGCTATCGATAAAAACAATATGAAGCTATCAGTAAAAAAACGAAGGACGCCGCACATCCCCCGATCCGCTCGCTCCTCCGAGCGGCGGTGATCGACGGGACACACAGGCGCCCCTAACACTTCCTCCGGTGCTGCTGCCCTAGCCAGCCCAAGTCCGTCCGGCGTGGATGGGAGCGCCGTGTTGCGCCGGTCGGTGTAGGAGCGCCGCCTCGGGTGGCCCCTTCAACGCACAGGGTGCCGCCACGCCGCGCAGCTGCACCTCGCCTTGAGGGTGACCGCGCCATGGATGCGCCCAAGGAGAGGTCTCCTCCGATGGAGTGGACTCCATGATGGGAGGACTCACCTGTCTATGGACGCACTCTTTGCGTTGCCTATTGTGAAGAACAAGCCAACAACGAAGACTGAGGTCTCCTCATCTCTTTTCCTCTTGGTTAGACCTCACTACATTCATGTCGTACTATAAAGTATCACATCGCATTTTAGTGGTGGAGGCGAGCAATTTTAGAGGATTAAACATCAGATTGTTTTTGGGGCGGAGTATGGATCAGTAATGTAAGTGGACTCTAAGTTTCCTACCCCCACTGATTTCATTGATTCAGCAACTGATAAAATGATGCCTTATTTTGTGTGATTTAGTCAAGTATGACTTTGTAACATCCCAAATTTTCAAAAATTAAAACTTGCATTCATGCATCATCAACTTGCTGCATTGCATTTAAGTCTTTGTTTTGAGTTTTAAACTCAAATTCTGGTGTTAAAATAATTATTTTGACATAATAGGGTTAATTAACCCTTGTCATAAAACCAATTATTTTATTTTATTTTGTTGGCAAGCTATGTGCCAAAGGTTTCTAAATTTGACAAGCTTTTCAAAAAGTATTTTATCAAATTTTTCTGAAAAGTTTGGTTTGGTTTTGCCTTTGTTTTTGAAAACAGAAAAATAGGAAAAAAGGTTTTGTCAAAAAAAGGGGGAAAGGCCAGCCGAGCCAGCCCAACCGGGCCAGCCCAGCAAGACGCGGCCCAGCACCAGCCCACCCGCGCCCCAGACCGCTACCCTTCCCTCTCTCTCTCTGACGAGCGGGACCCGCCTGTCAACGCCGCCCCCACGCACGGGAGCTCACCCGCCGGCGCCCCGTCGACTCCTCCCTTCAATTCGCACCACCGCGAGTGCGAACTGCCGCACCGTCGCCACCACCTTAAAGCCCTCCTCCTCCTCTCTCTTTTGCCCCAAACGGCACCCCACGAGCGCCCCCAGGCTGCTCATATTCGTCACCGGAGCACCGCCATGGCCACCGGCGTACTCCTCCTCTTCCGGTGAAGTCAGGCGTGCCCGCGCCTTTTCTCCTCTCCCTCTCTCTTTATCTCTCCCTTGCGCACCTCCTTGACGTGGTCCCGGATTTTTTCGCGCAGGGTATCAACGGGAGCATCCACGACCTAGCTCGGCCGCCGCCAACCTCGACTCCGGCGAGGAATCCCGGGACAACCAGGACGCTCAGCTCCCCTCCAATTCGCCACCACGTCCTCCTCGAGTCCCTGCACGCCGTGGTGAGCTCCGCTTGCCCTCTTGGCCTCTGTACACGCCGGAACGCGCGTGCCGGCCCGTCGCCGCCGCTCGGCTAGGGTTCCGGCGAGGTCCCGCCGCCCGTTCTCGGTAGAATCAATCCCGGCCGATAGATCACGATCCGACGGCTCGGTTTTAAGTTAAATCCCGAACTGGTATCGTCCAATCCGGAGCTGCCGCGTGGCCCGATTTCTTTTAATCTTTTCTGTTTTTCTGTTTTTCAAACAGAAAATCATCCAAACTTCAAAAATTCATATCTCTTGAACCATTTGTCCAAATTCAACAAATTTGATGTCTCTGGATTCAGCAAAATGTGTAGAATACAGTGGTGCAATAAAATTTCACTTTTGATACGTGCACACACTTGGTATTTGCAGAAACCCTAAAACCTTGTTTTGGCCATATCTTGAGTTTTACAAATCCAAATTGAGTGATCCAAATTGCAGAGGCCTTGTCTAGAGGTCCTCTGTCCAGTAGATATGTTTTCCAAATTTTATAAAATGTTTTATTACATAAAACTATAGAATCCTTGTATTTTTCCTTGTGGGGTGTTTTAAAAATGCTTTCAATGATTAAAATTGTTTAAAACTTGTCTTGTGGCATCATGCATATAGCAATAACCAGAGAAAAATAGAATATTAAATTTGTGTTGTGTGCCCTTTACATACACTCATGCATGGCATATATTTTTGTATTGCTATAATGGTATGGTTGCTTATTTGTGATTTGTGCTATTTGTTAGATTATTCGGAGGGTCCAGGTTATTCTTGTGGCTGGTGCTCTTGCTCAACTGGTTGCCAAGGCAAGTGATACTCCAGCATAAAAGTCCTACTACTTTATTATTTTGCACTTTAGCTATTTCAATAGTATGCATGATAGGAGTATTACTACTATGCTATGCAGACCTGTTTAGTATACCACCCCATATTCCTGTTGGTCTAGGTACCCATTAACTTGGTAGATGTTAGAACTGCATGCGAAATGTTTTATTGTAGTATGAAAGGATAAAAACTCTACTAAGTTAATGAACTACCTGGGTGGCAATTAGTTTTGCTCTATTGGTGGTCAAAGTTGAGTGGCTGCTCAGGGCCATTTCCATGGTTATACCTGAGTACGTGCACTTGTGAACGACCACCCAGGAACAAAGAGATTCGATGTTACTCTGCGTTTAGATTGCTTCCAGTGCAGCCACTAGTCATATGGGCTATGTCTTGATTGACTAAGTTGAGTAGACCTGACCGGACGAACAAGCAGATGTAGGGGTGTAGGTGGGTATTGTTAGGACAGGTGTACGGGAAAGCTCTTCTGAAAGATCTCGTCTCGACTCTCTCCTTTCCTTCTCACTAATTGAGTGATTAGGAAGTTTGGGTTAGTTGAGTCTAGTGGGGAAAGTGCCACAAACTATCGAGAGTAATAAAACTATGATCATAGCCGTGTCCCCGGTTACGGATAATTTTGAGCAGCTGGACAAGGATGTCGATGGAGAATCTCACCATTCCAATTTCTTAACTAAAATTTTGATGGGTGAACAAGGGTAGAAATGGGACACTGGATATATCTTAGGAATTGCCTCATTTGGCACGGGAATGTATACCAGGAATTGTCTCGACTAGATGGAAAAGAGAATATTGTGAAAGGTAGGATAAAAATTGCTTTACGCAAAAGAGCCTTGAACTCCACCAGCCAAATAAGCATATAGGTCTTAGAGTTTGCCATTATGAGTTCACAAGTGTCACTTGCCAGATCCATTCCAATAGTTCTGACCAATTTTTGGCTGCAACGCTTTTACTGTTGCAGATTGTTCGGACGATGAGCAAGGTGCATGATAGGGCTTCGAGTCTACAACCGACATGTTCGCCTGTGGCAGCATGAAGATGATGGAGACTCCATGCTTAATGTTTATTTCTGCTGTTTACTATAAATAAAGCTAGCTTCGAGCTATGCACTTTGTAATCGAAACTACTTTGAATTCTGGATCATGCGTGTAGTAAAATGATGCACTGTTACTGTGTGCTAGCGAGTCGATCCAGACTCCATCTTGTCTATTTTAAAAAGGCAAGGTCACTACAGACTTGAATAAGGATGGCCGATTTTCTTAAAGGAATGTAGATTTTGGATTGGCAGCACGACATACTAATGGTAACATGTCATATCTGCATGATCATCTAATTTCAACCTGTCTGTAAATAGATTGTGTTTGCTCACTTTTGAGAAGAATCTAAATTTTGTTTTGTTATAAATTTCAACAAATCCATCATTGGTTTGTAAAAATGTGATGTATGCATGCCTCAGATTTCAGTGCTCTAGAGTCCAGGCTCCGTAGTATCAGATTACTAAAGCCTATTATTTAATAGCATTTTCTTTTTCTTCTACCAAAAATTGAGCTATTACTATAGTTTTTCTTTAAATGGATATGACTAAAGTTGCTTTTGCCTAAGAGGGCCAAGATAGACATTTCAACTAAATGTTCATATCTAATTCCTGGGTCAAAAAAACCGTGAAGTAATTAGTCTGCACAAAAATAAATCTGTAACATCAAATATTAAAAGATACAGGAAGTTTCCAAACATAATATCACGAGACGATTTTTTTTGTTATTATCCCGTTGCAACGCACGGGCATTTAGCTAGTTAGTATAATTTGTGCAAGTATTTTTCAGAGATATCCTTGGAGCAAGGAGTGCCCACGTATGGATACATACCTATGTTACAAATTGGCATACACGTGCACGTGGAAGAGAAATGCACATGGACTAATTAGTAGCCTAATTAAATATTAATTAATGGCTATTGGCCGGATGTTAATTAGTCCAGCCTGATTAAACTATTCAGGCATGCACATATGTATTTCCTTGCATGGGCCAGCCCCATGCTTGTCCGTGACTTGTGGGCTTTGAAGTTCGGCCGATCCACGCTGCATGCCCCGACGTGAGCGTTAAGATAGCTAGCTTAGTTGCATCGTATACTTATCTTTTGTTTTTGTTATTCTCTTTATCTGATCGATCTTCGCGTGAGGTGCAGCCCGCCTCTACAAACCCTAGCACGCCTCTCGGTGCCTATATAAAGCAGCGTACGGGGCCAACATGAAAAAAAAATATACATCAGGCTGAAGGGGACGCGCCCCGTAGCAGCTGCGTCGAGGAGGGCGCGCCCATGGAGGCGCGCACCAATACACCCGGGAGGAGACGAAGGGCGAATATCTAGCCTGAGCTTGCCTATGGCGGCGGCGGCAATCCATTGCCGGCCACCACGGCGACCTTGCTGGAGTGACGCCTAGCTCGTTGTCGCACTTGACGGGCGGCGCGGATGGAGACCCAAGCCACGCAGCGTGAGATCCAATCTCAGGCACGACGCGACGATCGCTTCCCTTGGCACAGGCGGCCGATCAAGAGGAAAGGGGCGATTTGGTGTGTGTTGTGACGGGCTAGCAAGTCTCAGCAAGACCATGGGCGTCCCTCCCCAATGGTGAGAATTAGCGCTAATAAATTGTCTTCCTCTTGTTTGCATATCTAGCATGGTGTGATGGCCGGCACCTAGCCGTCGTCGTCTCTACCTCCACGACGACGATGCTGTCGAGGCTGCTGGGGAGTAGCTTGACGCCATCTCCATCTACATGATGACATCGTACACGGCTTTGTCTCCACCACGATGACGTCGGGCTGCCGGTGAGCAGCTTGGCGCCGTCTCCACACGACGACGACATCGGGCTGCCGGTGAGCAGCTCGGTGTTCTTTCCACCAAGACGATGATGTCGGGCTGCCGGTGAGCAACCTCGACGCCATCTCCACTTCTGCGACGGGGTCGTCGGGGATGCTGGCGTGCGGCCCGACACCCTCTCAACCTCGGCAACCACGTCGTCAAGGCTGCCGGCGTGCAGCCCGGCGCCGTGTTCACCTCCGCGACGATGTCGTCGGGCCTACGTGTGGCCCGGCATGATCTCTACCTCAGCGAACATGTCGCCAAGGCTGCCGGCGTGCAGCCCGGCGCCGTGTTCACCTTCATGAAGACGCCCCATGTCATCTCCTCCTCGGCAAGCATGTCGCCAAGGCTGTCGGCGTGCAGTCCGGTGCCGTGTTCATCTTCATGACGACGCTCCACGTCAGCTCCATCTTGACGAGCATGGCGTCGAGGCTGCCGGCATGCAGCCCGGCGCCGTGTCCGCCTCCGCGACGGCATCGTCGTGCCTACGTGCGGCCTGGCATGATCCCTACCTCGCCGTCGGCGTCCTCAGGCTGCCGGCGTGCAGCTTGGTGGGGTGGCGTCGGGACTGCCGGTGTCTAGCCTGCCGTTCTCTCCAAGTCAAGAGGCTGATCTCATTGGCTCTATCTTTGCCTCTGACGGCAAAGCATCATCCCGGCCGTGCATGTTCGTGCGATCGATCTGCATGAGCTAGCTAGTTGAGATCAGCTAACTAGCTGAGCAGCCACGCATGTTCCTTATCTGGCCGTATTTATATGGTTGGCCTCGTACCTGTCTGCCGGTCGCGCGATCGCGACCACGATCGGCCAGCTGGGCCGACTGCGGCTGCGGCGAGGGCGCGCTACTAGGCCAGGGACATACACACCCCGGCGCTAGTAGTACGGCCATGTCTGTGCATACGTGAGCATGGCTTGCATGGGGCTCTCAAATCCTTGCACGCTCATGTGCATGCATGAGCTAGCTGCAACATGTGTGCTGCATACGCGTGTCGTTATGTTGCAATGCAGCTCGTTGTAATCTCTACCTCCACGACGCATGACCGGGCTGCAGGGCGTGTAGCCCAGCCGACGCCTTTTCCATGTCCGCTACAGCATCGCTGAGCAGCTGGCATGCAGCCCGGCGATCTCCGCCTGCGACAACCTCGTTGTCGGCCTACCGACGTGCAGCTCGCACGATGACATCGAGGTGTTGCCATCATGCAGCCCACGACATTGACGGGGTGGCCGGCGTGCAGCTTGGCGTGGTCTCTATCTATGCGACATTGTTGGGGCTGCCGGTGCGCAGCCCGGTCCGGCACTTTCTTTATCCTGGTGCGTTCTCCACCTTGGCGACACTCTCATCAGGGCTGCCTGCATGCAGCCTGGCGTTTTCTCATCTCCATGACAACGCGTCGGGCTGCCGGCACGCTGCTCGGCACGGCGACATCGAGGTTGCTATTGTGCAGCCCGTCGTGGTATGCATTTGGTAAGACGTCTACACCAACCTACATGGAGTCCTGAGGTGGGGCGCCATCTCCACACGGCAACGCAGAGTTATGGCATCGGACCGTGACGAGGCGGTAGGCGCCCTACCTCTACACCGCCTGAACTCTCCGGGGTCGTCATCAAGTCTACATCGACATCTACACCAACATCATCCTCGACATCGCCTACGCACCGACGAGGGAAAGCTATACTCCACCGACATGTCTTTCTCTGATGAAGCAAACACCCACTTGCTGAGCGGACGAGGCAAAGGCAAGTCACACGTCCGACACCGACGAGGCGGACACTACCAGGCCGGGCACCGACGAGGCGAAGGCCGCCCACATCTTCATCATCGGACATCGACAAGCCGAGGGATACGGCTAAGTATCGCCGGAGCGACGGTCATACCGCTCCCCCTTCCACTTTACCACCATCAACCTGAAGAAGACGAGACACGAATGACGACGACCATTGCAGCAGCTTAATCGGAGGTGGTCTGTGGGTTTAACCCACGGACGTAATTAAGCGGGAGCTTACCGAGGCCCCGTGAACTAGAACTCCACGTCGCAGAAGTCATGTTGGCCGTGCAAGCAGGCCACGGAGCGCATATGTAATGGGATTATGTAATTTTGTTTCTCCGTCGGGAGATTAATAAAATACAAAGTGTCCCTATATTTTATTTTTGTATTTTGATACACTGGCACGCTCGCGTTGTTTTTGTTATTTTCCGTGTCAAACATCGTCAACGACTTCACAACAGAGAAGCTATCTAGTCCCTCATAACAAGCAAGGTTTTTTAGACTTGTGAGAGCATCTGGTTTTTAGAGCAGCGAGTACGCTCTTCTTTCTACTTGGTTTCACCACTGTCCAATGTTTGAGCTGATTTCTCAGATATGCATTGCGCAGAGGAGAATGGTGAGTTATATTTATATTTTTCTTAAGCTGCTCTCGGATTGATTCAAGTGAAGACGTAATCCATCGACACCGGGTGAAAGGGGGGAAATGACCTTGCTCGTCACAAGTTATATCTAGCTCTCTACTGCTACCTCATAAGCTTAAAAACAGAGACACAAAAAGAAGTATTTTGAATTTTTAAAGGTAGCACATGACAAATTTACTTGGAATGGCAAGAAATACCATGCATAAGTAGATATGGTGGACTCAGCTGGCAAAAAAGTTTGGCTTTGGGGATTGGATGCACGAGTGAACCATACACTTAGTATGAATTTTTAGGCTTAGCAAAAAGAGTGTTTAAAGCAAACATCTAATAATAACCGGTAACAGAACAACATAAGGCATTTACCAATCATAACCATAAAAACTCAACACCGTCTTTCTTGTTGACCAAACAATTCTTTTGATGGAAAGATTAGCTCTATGAATTAACAACTGCGAAAAAACACACAATTTCAAGCTTTCAACCATATTTCTTTACTAATCAATTCCACTCAAATAACCAGCAAGTTTAAACATTCAACTTAACATCTCAAAACAATTGAGAAGCATCAAGTATCCACACAATGATCTATAAGACTATGCAGGCTTTTCATTTTATTCTAATATCACATAAACAACATTTTGTCGCTTTGACAATTCAAGCAATTTTTCAACAACAACTCTCCAACAAGTATAAGTGAAGAACATGAGAGTTTAACATAACAACTAGCAGATCTAAACAAGATAAAAGCTAAAAGCGAGAGCTTACTAGCAAACAGACAGTAGATAAGAATACTCAAAAAGATATAAGCGAAGCAAAAGAGTATTCAAACGAAAAAGCGGAGCGTGTCTCTCTCCCACACAAATAAAGCTAGGATCCAACAAAGATATGACCAGCAAACAAACAAATAAAACTGAAAGTAAAAAGACGCTCCAAGCATAGCACATAATATGTAAAGTGATAAAAATGAAGTTCAACGAACACGACCTTATGATAGTCGATGAAGATGAGGGGATGCCTTGGGCATCCCCAAGCTTTGACTCTTGATGGTTCTTGATATTTAGAGGGGGTGCCATGGGGGCATCCCCAAGCTTGAGCTCTGATCCATCCTCGATTTCTTCATATTCCTCTCCTTTGGAACTTAAAAACTCACTTCACACAAAACTTCTCATAATTTGATTAGAGGGTTAGTGCTCATAAATTAAAATGCACATGTGTTCAACTTAGGACAAATTGCAAACAAACTTCATTGGGCATTAGCTACTGTTTACTAATCCTCAATGTGGTACTCCCCCTCAAGAGTTTCACATTGGACGATGGTAAAAGAGGCGAATACAAAATTAAGGCAGAATCTGTCAAAACTGGACAGTCTGTAAAGATTGAATTTTCGAGGCACTTCTGCAGCTGAAATAAAAAAACCTAAACCTAACAAAAGATATATAAAAGAATCAGGCTTGCTGTAAAAAATTATCAGAAAAATATAAAATTCTGGTGATTTTAGGAATTTAGTGCAACAGGCGCACAAAATCTGTTTTTAGACAGCAAAACAACACCTCGCACTTTCAATGCATTAGAGGCTAAACTTGGCACAAAAAACCAAAAGAAAAAGATACAATGAAGTTGCTACAGAGGTAATAACTTCATGACTCAAGAAAAGCAAAAAGCAAACTGAAAATAAAAGATGGGTTGCCTCCCAACAAGCGCTTTTCTTTAACGCCTTTTAGCTAGGCACAATGCCAAATATCAAGTTTTTTCGGGATCAAAGGCATCATCATTCTTCAAATGAATACTAGCAAATTTATCATAAATGCATTGGATATTACCAATATAGGGCTGAGAATCACCCTTCTCCTTTCTCTTTGGTTGACTACTCTCATCAAATAGATTTTGAGGAGCAATCCAACCAAAATTGTCTTCCAACGCATCGGCTATCCCTAGGAGTTTAAATGGTATAGCAATATCAACTTTCTCCTTTTCTTCAGTTGTGCGAGTGTACTTCCTTAGATTTTCGTCCCTAACATCCAAAGAATAGTGAATATTAGGATATGAACCAAGAGCACCATAACGAGCAAATATTTTCCTAGCTTCCTTAACTATATCATCAAATTCATGGAGAAGAGTCTCTAATACAAAATCTTTTTCCTTCCCTCTTTCCATGCTATCAAGCTTAAGAAACATTTGCTGTATTATAGGATTTAGATTAACAAACCTCTTTTCAAGACGAGCTACCAAACAAGATATGGCAGAATCATAACTATTAGTTAGCTCAACTATTGATCTTTTATCATGAGTGTAGAGTTTGCTAACGAAAGTGAGGAATTCTTCAATATTATCCTTTCCAACAACATTCCCACTTCCTACCTTAACATCTTTCATACTAAACTTAGGAGAAAACATGGCTGCTAGATAAAAGATAAACAAAACCGAAATAAAGATTACACTAATTTTTTTGGGTTTTAAAATTTTGAAACAGGAAAATAAGCTAAACGAGAAATAAAGCAAGCAAGACAAAAACAAAGTAAAGAGATTGAGGGTATGAGACTCCCCTTGCTGCAGGTCCAAAGTCCCCGGCAACAGCGCCAGAAAAGCTGCTTGATGGTATATTGATGTTAAAATAGTTGGGTAGTGCCCCAAGCGAAGGCGTGGATGTAGTAAGTAGCAGTTTTTCCCTTGTTTAACGAACCGAGGTTTATCGAACCAGTAGGACTTTGAAATCAACAACGAGGTGAATGTTGAAGATCTCTGGCGCTTAACCTTCAACAGACGTGGACCTGCACACACTCAACGCAATACTTTGCCCCCAACGGCGGAAAGGTTGTCAATCGTTCCGGTCTCGCAGAAAGCAAAGCGGTTAATTATATGATGAAATATATGAAATAATGAAAAGTGACCAGTGGAGTAATGATGATGAAAACCAAGTAAATGAGGTTGTAAACAATTTAAAACGATGGACCGGGGGCCATGGGTTCACTAGTGGAGTCTCTCAAGTAAATAAAATATGCATGTGACGGGTGAACGAATTACATCTAGGCAATTGACAAGATCATGACACAAACCCAATTTAACTATGACATAAGGAACATGATAATATTTATGGAGTCATCACGACAAGGAGCAAAGACGTTGAGTCCAACTGCGTCTTTGTCTAAAAAGTCCACCATGGGATCGCTATCCAACCTGTCACCCAACGGTATTAAGTTGCAAGCAACAGACATTTGCATTAAGTAAAGTGCATGAAGTAAGCAATACTAATATCAAAAGAGACATTAACACCACTGTTTTACCCTTAGTAGCAACAGCACACCCTCGCCCTTAGACGTTTCTGTCACTCGTGCCCAGGAACAAAAGGGGGCATGAACCCACTATCTAGCATAAATACTCTCTATTGGAGATACACACAATCACTTGGCCAAAGTAACTACGCACATCGGAGAGCATGCAAGAACATAAATCAACATATAAGAATCATGCACAATCTGAACATAACTTCATAATCCATCGGATCCCAGCAAACACATCACATAGCATTACAATAATTGATCTTGATCATGTTAGGTAGCTCACAAGATCATAAGACATGAAGCACAAGAGAGAGAGAGACTACCAACTAGCTACTGCCATGGACCCGTAGTCCAAGGTGAGACTACTCACAACTCATCCCGGAGGAAGGCATGGCGATGAAGAGCCCTCCAGGATCGATCTCCCCTACGGCAGAGTGCCGGGACCAGCTTCAGATTGGACCCCGAACTAGGGTTTTCGGTGACGGCGCGTCGGGGTCGAGTTTCTGGAAAATAATGGCCGCCCTCTCGGTTTTAGGTGAAAAGGGATTTTATAGGCGTCGGAGGGGGCCGACCGGACGCCCCAGGAGAAGGGGCGGGTCCCACCCGCGGGTCCAGGTGGGGCAAATACATAGACCGTTATCCAACTGCATCTATGACTAATAATCCACCCCGGTATCGCTATCCAGCATGTCACCCAAAAGTATTAAGTTGCAAGCAACAGATCATTGCAATAAGCAAAGTGCATAATATAAGCAATGTAAATAACACAAGGAAATCACACCGTTGTTTTCTCCCTAGTGGCAACAACACATCTCTAGCCTTAACCGTTCCTGTCACCAAACTCAGACAAAGAGAGGCATGAACCCACTATCTAGCATAAATACTCCCTCATACAACACTAATAATTACTTGGCCAAAGCATCCACTAGCATCAGAGAGCATGCAAGATCATAGATAAAACATAACACAAAGATGAACAAAAGTAATGATTTCCACAATTCATCGAATCCATGCAAACACAATCATGTAGCAGTTACAAATAATATGATCTTGATCATGATAGGCAGCTCATAAGATCTAAACAATGGAGTACAAAGAGGAGAGACAACCATCTAGCTACTGCTATGGACCCGTAGTCCCGTGGTGGACTACTCACGCATCACTCCGGAGGCAGGCATGGTGGTGTAGATGCCTCCAGTGTTGATTCCCCTCTCCGGCAGGTTGCCTGGAAGAGGTGCAGAACCCTCCCGAACTAGGGCTTGAGATGGCGGCGGCCTCGGACGTCTTCTGGAAAATATGATCGGCCTCTTTAGGGTTTTTGCGTCGAGGACAATTTATAGGCGAAAGGGCGACTCGAGGAGGTGGACCACCTGTCCAGGTGGGACCTAGGCGCGGCCAAGCCCTGGGCCGCGCCTAGCTGGCATATGGGGGCTGTGGGGCCCCCCTGCAGGCCCCCTTCTGGCTCCGTGTTTGTTTCATATTGGAAATAATTCCCGTAAATTTTCAGCGCAATCCGAGAAACTTCCCAGAACAACTTTTCTGAAACAAAAGAACAGCAGGAAACAGGAACTGGCACTGGGCATCTTGTTTATAAGTTAGTTTCATAAATCATGCCAAAATGACATAAAACATTATAAAAACATGTGGCACTGATATATAATCAAGCATGGAACATAAAAAATTATAGATACGTCGAAGACGTATAAGCATCCCCAAGCGTAACTCCTGCTCGTCCTCGAGTAGGTAAGTGATAACAAAATAATTTTTGAAGTGACATGCTACCAATCACAATCTTGATCATGTAAAGCATATGAACTGAATGCATTGATCCAAAACAAAGGTTCATTGAATAAAACAAACAATGATTAACCATGTGTAACATCTAAGCAAGAATTAACTAGAAAAGAGCACTTTGGAGATTTAAAAGCATAACACTTGACAATGATTGATATCTCACAATGCAATATTAATTCAACAAAGAAGTTTGGCCAACACAAAGGAAGATTTAAGTTTTCAGCAAAGAGCTTCAACTTGCAACTTGTTTTTCTCAAGATAAAGTCAATACAAAGTTTTCACAGTTAGACACAAAGATAACATGAAAAAAATTTGACACCAAGTGATTGCTTGAGGAGTTTAGAAGGAATAGGAAGACTGACTCAACATAAAAGTAAAAGAAAGTCCTTCGCAGAGGGAAGCAGGGATTAATCATGTGCTAGAGCTTTTTATTTTTTTGATTTATTTGATAGAAGTAAAATAGTTTTGAGACATGCATGCTTTCGTCAACGACTTCACAACAAAGAAACTAGCTAGTCCCCCATTTCAAGCAAGGCTTTTATACTTTTGAGAACGGCTGGTTTCTCAGATTCATCTTCCTCCTTTGTTTCACCACTAACCAATGTTGAGCTGATTTCTCAGATTTTCATTGTGCGGAGGAGAATGGCGAGTTATATTTATATTTTGTTTATGCCGCTCTCGGTTAAATTCAAGTGAGAACGTGAACCATCAACACCGGGTGAAAGGGGGAAATGACCTTGCTTGTCATAGGTTATAACTAACTTTCTACTGCTTTCTCATGAGCTTAAAAACATGGGCACAAAAAGGAGAATTTTGAACATTTTAAAGATAGCACATGAAAATTTTACTTGGAGTGGCAGGGAAACACCACATGTAGGTAGGTATGGTGGACACAAATGGCAAAGATATTTGGCTCAGGGAGTTGGATGCACGAGAAGTATTCCCTCTCAGTACGGAATTTTTGGGCTTAGCAGGATATCAAGCAAACACATAACATCAACTTGGTTCAATGAATGACTACAGATATACATCATGCATAACCACTGGACTTCACACCGTCTAACTTGTTAGCCAAACCAACTCTTTACAAAAAGAATATCTAGACTTTGAGAGCTACCAAGCAGGACAAGCACCACAATTTTAAAGCCTTGCGGTAGTTCTTTACTAATCTATTCTTACTAGATGATCCACAAGTTTAAGCACTAATCTACTTCATATCTCTAAACAATTGACAAGTATCAAAGATTCAGGACAACGGTCTACAAGATTACGCAACACTTTTTAAAACACTTCCTACATGACAGTTTTCACTTAACCAAACACCAATCAACTTATTTGAAACAAAACAAAAAGGGTGAAGCAACAAGAGTAAAACTTCCAAAATACAAAAGCTAACAGCTCTGAACAAGAGATGCTTGAAAACAAGAGCTAAAAGCATAAATAACAAAGGCTAAACACTCAACACATATAAGTAAAGAACAGGAGTGTATAATGAAAAAGCGGAGCGTGTCTCTCTCCCAAAGAAGCATGCATGGATCCAAATTATTGCAAGGACCAGAAAACTAAACACAAACAAACTGAAAGTAAAAAACATACTGACGCTCCAAGAACAGCACATAATGTGTAAAGGAATAAAAATATAGTACCATGAGAGAAATCGATGATTGTTGATGAAGAAGGGGATGCCTTGGACATCCCCAAGTTTAGACGCTTGTGACTTCTTAAATATTTCAGAGAAGGGTCCAAGAGCCTCCCCAAGCTTAGGCTTTTATCCCTTCTTGATATTCCTTCATCACCTCGCACTTGGATACTTGAAAACTTCCTTCACGCAAAACTTATAGCAACTTCATTAGAGGGGTTAGTCCACAAAAACAATATCTTCCTTCAGTTCCAAAGCACATATCATGAACTTATTTTTTTTTACAACATTGGCTACTGTGACAAAGGTCTAAGTAAAGCTCTAGCTTTGAGAAATCTTCACTCTGCCCATGAAAGAAGCAATGCAAAACTAAGGATAGAATCTGTCAAACACAGAACAGACTGTAAATATGAATTTTGTCGGGGCACTTCTGGACCTCAAATCAGAAAACTTAAAACTAGAGAAAGGTAGGCAAAACCCTTATGCGTTCTGTAAAAAATATTCAGACACAGATGACGTTCTGTGATATTTTGGATTTTCGAACAGTGAAGAACAGAAATCTGTTTCTGAACAACAAACTCACCAATTAGTCTTCCTCTCTTTAGAGGCTATTCTTGGCACCAAAAACCAAAACAAAAAGATACAAGGGAGTTGATACAGAAGTAACATCACCAAAAACTCAAAGAAACCAAAAACACTTTTCTGTAACGCCTTTTAGCTAGGCGCAATAATTTTAATGAGGCTCTCATAAGAATAAGAGTTGAAATAAAAGAGAGCATCAAGAAGCAAATATCAAACACATTTAAGCCTAACCCACTTCCCATGCATAGGAATCTTGTAATCAAATAAATCCATGAAGAACATAGTGATAAGCATAGGAAGGTAAAATAAAACTTTCAACATAAAGACAGAAAACTCTTTCTTATAATAATAATTGAGGCATAAAGCGACCAGCATATAAAAGTAGAACAAGAGCAACCTCAAAACATTAATAATGATAGGAATCATAGTACATATTTCTCCCTCTCATAATAATTTTCATTAGTATTATAATTAATATTATCAAGTAACACAGGACCATCATAGACTTCATAGCATAAGTCATCATAAACAATCGTATCCCATTTTATTTCTACCTTCTGTTTCTTTTTGGTTTGGTTGTGTTTTGGGTGATGTTTAATAGGGGAATCGTGGTCAAGTGTAGTAAGCGTCAATTTACTCAAAAAGGGATATTTCAAGAGAATCCATAGGAAAATAACATTCATCGTTGTTGTGAAAGCATGGAGGGCAATCAAATAATGTAAGAGTTAAAGAGTTACTATCATTAGAAGGTAGGCATGGGTAGCTAATCCATTCTTCCTCCTTTTGTTCGTCACTCTCTTCCTCTTTTTCATCCAATGAGCTTCCAGTTTCAGAAATTTCTTCTTCCATGGTTTCCTGCAAGGCAACAATCTCTTCTTTTGGAGGATATTTTCTCTCAAGAAATTCAGTAATATAAGGATTACCATTGTAATACTCAAGGAAATATTGAAAGTGCATGGTTGCCCCCATGTGTGGTTTTGGTAATTAATGACAATCTCTATGGACTAATGTTTGTATTGAGCTACTTGTAGGTGTGTCCATTTGCTTTGCTTGATCTCCATATGTTGGAGTCAAGGCTAAGGGAAGAAGAATATATGTTACTCAAGGCTAGTGAGGTTGTGTGGTGCAAGTTCAAGATGATCAACATGATTATCACATGCTTGAAGCTTGCCATCCACTTGAAGATACCGGCCATGTGAAGATTTTCCGAAGTAGAGGTTCTCCCATATTGGTGTATGGGGGAGCATCTTGTGAGTCTTCACCAAGCGAAACGCGATCAAGAAAGGTGGTCCATCTTGGGAAGATGAAGATCGTCATCTTCGACCTCAAGTGGATTATGCGCAAGGCAAAGGTATGTTTTTGATAGGGTTTCTATTTTACCAGTCTCATGATGTTAGTGAGAGACCGGATTATAGGATAGTTAACCGTACTATCAAGAGGGGCTCTCGAGCGAGTATCTTGATCGTATCGTCGTAGAGAGCTCAAATCTTTGCATCCTTGGCATCATATTTCTTGGTTGTTATTTGGCTTTTATCCATGTGAGAATTTAGAGCTTGTGTTCATCTCCATACCAAGCTCTAGTTCATCAAAAACGGATTTCATGAATATCTTCTTGCGTTTTTGATATTGGAGGTTTTACCGGTTTGTCTCTTCTAAGAGAGGTCAAACTCTCTCCTTATGATTTCCTCCTCACATGATGGACTATGATGTGTATATGCATGATATTTTAGGGCTTGTGATTATCTTCGAAACAAGCCCAAGATCATAGAAAACGGAGTCTTGATGAAAAACTTGTTGGTTTTTTATGTTGGAGGATTTACCGGTTGTTCCTTTTTAGAGAAGGTTTACCTTTCTACATTTGGTTTTATTCTCCATTGTTGTACACTGATGTTTCTCTGCATAATCTTTTAGATCTCTTCGTTGCGGTTCCAACGAGCCCAAGATCATCAAAATCGGAGTTCGGGTGAAAAAGTTATTGCAGTTTTCGTTTTGCTGTTTCTGCAGTTTTTCTGTAGGCCGGAGTCTCTGGCCCTAGACCGGAGTCTCCGGTCTGAAACTTTGTTTTTTCATCGAAAGGGTGGTGCGGCTCTGTTGCCCTGTCCGGAGACACCCCGGAATGACCCCGGAGTCTCCGGTTGGGCCGGAGTCTCCGGCCTGGGCAGACCGGAGTCTCCGGGGTAAGTTTCCTGCAACGGCTCTTTTCTGTGGGGACCTATAAAAGGCCCCCTTATTCTCCAAAGTGACCTGAGCTTCCTAGCACGTCTTTGCCCCCCATTGTTGACCTCTTGAAGCTTGGTTTTCTCTCTATTCCTCCATGATTCTTGCCTCAAATTAGACGGAAAAGAGAGAGGAGATCTAGATCTACATTTCCACCAATCCATCTCTCCTCTAAGTGAGGGGAACACTTTGGATCTAGATCTTGGAGATTCATTTGTTGAGTTCTTCTTTATTCTTCCTCTCTTCTCCCCCCATAAGCATTAGTTGCTTTTGGTGGGTTTTGGGAGTGAAGGATTTGAGCACTTCTTGTGTTCTTGCCATTGCATTTGTTGCATAGGTTTGTGCTCTCCACGAGGATTCGTGGAAGATTGAAGTTTGAGAAGCTTGTTACTCTTGGGTGCATTGTGTTCCCAAGAGCTTGTGCCTCTTGGGTGCATTGTGTACCCTAGACGGTTGGAGGTGTCACGAAGTCTTCGAGTTGTGAAGCTTCGGGCAAAGTTTGGGAGCCCCCGATTGAGTTGTGGGTGTGTGCCCCAAGATTGTTGTAAAGGCTCCGGATTCCGCCTTGAAGGATTCCGATAGTGGAAGGTGAACCAAACCCTTAACAACGAGCTCTTGAGTAGGCCTCTTGTGGCGAGCTCACACCCCTCCAACGAGACGTACTCCCTTAACAAGGAGGAACTCGGGAATACATCCTCGTCTCCGCGTGCCTTGGTTATTTCTATACTCGAGCTCTTTACTTATGCAATTTACATTGTGATAGCCTTCGTGCTTGAAGTTTTATATCTTGCTATCACCTTGTTGCTTGCTTAGCATAAGTTGTTGGTGCACATAGGTGAACCTAGTAATTTAGGTTGTTGGCTTGTTAATTTAAACACATAGTTTTATTCCGCAATTATCAAGCCTTAATTTGAAAAAGTTTAAATCGCCTATTCACCCCCCCTCTAGGCGACATCAAGGCATCGTTTGTTCTTTCAATTGGTATCAGAGCCTCATCTCTCTTGTTTGGCTTTACCGCCTACAGAGTAAAGATGTCGTTTAGAGGATTAGTGCACAATTCCATGTTTATATTCAATGGCACAAATTTTAATGTTTGGAAAACTCATATGCTTAGTCACTTACGGGTCTTGGACCCCAATATTGAGCGTATCTTAGATATAGGTTTTTCTCCTCCAAAGGATTACGAAAGTATGACTTTGGAGGATGAGAAAAACTTATATCTAGATGCTCTACCTTCTAATGAGTTTTGCAAATTTGTGAGTGTTGTAGTTTTCGAGTCAATCATGCCTCTCCGGGACGCTCATGAGCTTTGGACCAAGTTTCAAGATAAATATGTAGTGTCCAACTCTATTGAGGATGATTGTTCTCCCTCCACCTCTGGCCGTGACGAGTTTTTCGTCTTCGTCTACCTGTTGCAATGCCTCATCTTTGGACCTAAACACACATAGCACTATAAATTCGGCCACAAACTAATGTGATGGTGAATAGTGATAGGTTTTTCAATATTGATAGTGAGCTCATTTTCAATGATCTTTTATCTCTATCTTGTTGCAATGCCTCATCTTTGGACCTAAACACACATAGCACTATAAATGTCATACTTGCTAGTGTTGATAGTCCTTGCATATCATCCAAAAATTGCTTAGATAAATCTCTTGATGATATGTTTGCTTTATCTTGTTGCCATGATAAAAATGCTTGTGTTCCCTCTAACTCTTGCATGAATAATAATGTAGAGGAAACCCAATTTGCTATGCAACAAGATGTGAACTTGAGTAGTTCAAAAATTAATTGTTCCTCTTCATCCACCTCTCATTGCCTCATGGCTAAATCTTCTTCTAGCAATGATAATGAGAATTATAATAATGATGAAAAAGATGATGAGGAAAATAATGATGCTCTCCTTAATGATAAAGGTCTAATGATTCTTAAGGCTCTTTCAAAAAATAAAATTGCTTGTGATAACCTCTATGAAATCATGAGCGCCCTTGTTGAGCGCGGGGAAACTATTGAGGCTTTGGAAGCTAGCCTTGAAGAAAAGGGTAAGATTGAAAGAGATGATGCTATGGAGAAGGCATCGTTAGAAGATGCTCTTGAGGAAGAGCAAGAGACTCGGGCTTCTCTTGAGGAGAAACTAGAAAATATTGAGGAGTCTCACAATGATATAATTGCTAAAATCATTAAAGAACGTGATCATGCTCATGCTAAATATAAAGTGTTTAAAATGGAAAATGCTAGATTGAATGATGAGCTTGTCAAGTTGTCTTCATCTATTTCTAATGTTAATGATGCTTGTGCTACTAACCCCACTTCTTGTGAAGCATCTATTTTGAAGGAGAATGTTGAGCTAAGGGCTCAACTTGAGTTGCTAACTAGCAAGTATGGGAAGTTGGAAGAAAATCATGAAAAGCTATCTAGCTCTAATGATGACCTTCTAGCATCCTATGCTAGTCTAAAGTTAGCTCATGAGGCTATCACTACCAAGGTAACATCTTGTGAGCCTCATGTGGATAATAGCACAAATTTAACTAAAAATGCTATATTTCCATGTGCTAGTCCTTGTAGTTCATCCACTCGAAATGTTGGTACATCTTGTGATTAATTACTTGCTTTGCCTTGTTGCTCTAACAATGATGCATCTACCTCCTCTAGTACTTGTGTTGTCACTAACCATGTAGAGAAAAGAGGAGAGCTCAAGGCCCAAGCCACTTCTATGAAGAAAGGCTTGGAAAAGCGTCATGAAGGGAAGAGTGCACTTGACAACATGTTGAGTGTACAACAATCCCCCAATGACAAGAGTGGACTTGGATTCAACTCCAACAACAAGAACAAGTCCAAGTTTGATAAGAAGAAGGGCCAAGTACAAGTCAAGAATCCGGCCAAGATTACTTGCTTCAAGTGCAAGATTGAAGGGCACCATGTTAGGGATTGCCCAATGAAGAAGAAGCCTCTTAGTGAGAAGCAACTAGGGAAGCGGCCTCTTGTTCAATCTCATGCTCAACCACGTGTTGAACAATAGCCACCTCCTAAGAAGACTCAAGTCAATGCTCCTCAAGTTGAGGAGCCTATTAAGAAGAAAGAGAAGGGTCGATGTTGCTACCTTTGCCGTGGCAAGGGTCACTTTGCTTCTTCATGCACCGTCGGTAACCTATCCAACCCCATCTTAATTGATGATGCTTATTCACTTGGGAAGGATAGAATTGGCAATGTGTTTGCCAAATATGTGGGGACTCAAAGTGGTGTCAATAAAAGAACCATTTTGGTTCCCAAGCCTATTGTGACTAACCTCTTAGGACCCAACTTGGTTGGGGACCAACAAGCTCAAACTTGATCAATAGGTTGTGTTGGAGGACATTGGAGACTTGGCTACTTTTGAAGAATTAAGGGATCTTCATGGTTTTTTTCCTCAAGCCAAGTCAATTGGAATATATTGCTCTATCTCATATCCAATGCTTCCTCCTTGCGGTAACTTGTATTTAATTTATATATACATTGAAAGTTTCTTGCTCCCTTGCATGTGTTAGTTTTGTTCCTAGCATGTGCTTGTATATGATATGCTACTTTCCTACTTGTCTTGTTATTCAAGATTGTGTATGATAATTGTGTATCATGTATGTGTAACTTGTGTGTTGAGCTTTATTGGATCTTGTGTGGATTTCATTTGGCTCTTTGAGATATTAATGGACTATCCCATTTTTGGGGGAGTGATATGCTTTGTGCACTTCACAAACCTAAAAATGTGTGTACATGAGGGACACCACCTAGTATTGATATTTCAATTTTATCTAGTTACTATGTGGTATGTCATATTCATGAGAAATTCAAATTCTACAATGTCCATTAATTTCTCTAGTTGGTTTTATTTGCCTCTTGCTTAGATAAAATGATTTATCACATTATGGGGGAGTAATAAGCTATGTGCATATTACAATCCCACAAAATGTGAACATTTATTCCTATGTGGCATGTTTGCTCAAACAAGTTCCTTTTTCCATTTTGGTTATCCTTTGGCTCTTGTTTGTGTGAGTTTGCTTGGTGTGGTTTTTCTCTAATATGCATTTCCATATATTATTTTAGAAACCATTTGTTCCATTTTATTCTAACCATGGCCTTGCCGGTTGGTTTGAATAGTTGAAACTACCAACAAACTTTATTAAAATATGGTGTTTAATCTTTTATCTCTTGCCATATGATTTATCTTGTGAGGATGACCTTGGATATCTCTACTCACCGGGAAAATATTTCCTTATACTCATTGTCCTTGGACAATTGATATTCACACTTGTGGTAGAATATTTTTGTTCATCTTCATATTGGCTCTTGCGTTGAATTGCCTTATTTATTTGCCAAAACATTTATTTTGACTCCCGTTGTCTTCCTTGCCTCTTGCATGGATCCTATTTTTCAATTGGTATAGTTTAGTGTTGTAAATAACATATGGAGAGTAATGATCCCTTGTGTGTGCATTTTGTATTCAAATGCAAATATCAAGATAATGCATAAATCTTGGGGGAGCTTTTCTTTTATTATTTAGAACCCTATCCTATCAATCAATATTTGATCCTTTCAATTGGCATTTAATTTCTATCTTATGTGTTTATGGAAGACAAATATTTTTCGTTTGATGCTTTGTGCCATCATGAAAAGTGTAGAGGGTGTTTGGTTTCTTTGGTGTAACCTTGCTCTCTCTTGGGAGTTTGCTTTCTCATTCCTTGTTTTGTGTTTTATCTCCTTGAATGAGAAAATCCTTTGAGCATGTCTCTTTCTTTTATCTTATATGCTCATTGGCCTTGCCTAGGTACCTTCAATTGGTATTAATTGGAATTTAATATCTCCTCCATAGATATTTGTTTCAATTGATATTTATTGTGGGAGTTTTGATACCTTATTGCTTTATTTTACTTTACTTGATTTCGGTCGAGTATTATCCTCCTCTTGGTATCTTTTCTCCTAGTTGGTATCTTATTTTCAATTGGTGTCTTATAGATCATGTGTTATTTCGATTCGATTCCTATTGATATTCCACTTCATGTGTTGATGTGTTTTTGGAATCAATCATTTGTTGATTTGATTTTTCCTCAATCATGTGTTGATTTGGATTTTGATATAATTTGGACAACCTTTTTGTGTCACACTTTGGTGTGCTCTCTTCTTGGTTTACTTAGTGTTTTCGTCCAAATTGTATCTCGTTTGGTTCTTGAAAGACTTTGCATGTATATTCTCTAATATGTATATTATATGACATGTTTGTCTTTCTAGTTCCAATATATAGGGGATACTCCACCGAATCCTAAATCGGCTAAGATGTGTATGAAATTCAATTTCATATCTATATGCACATATTTATGTGGAGTATGTCCTATATATTGTAGTTTATCTAACTACTATGGGACCCAATGAGTTTGGGAACCATTTTGTGCTTGAATTTGGGGGAGTGAGGATTCCATATTTGTGCACTCCTCAATAGTGCATGAACATTGGGGAGCTTCTTCATTTTTATTTGGAACACTTGTTTTGGATCTTCTCGATTGCTTTTCTCCTTTGTGGAGATGTTTAGAATGATTTCATCTTTTTGCAATCTTTGGATCCTCAATATAATTTGATTCCCTCTAATTATTCGTCAATGGATATGTGCATTTGATTTCACTCATATCTTGAGAAATGCACACTTTATGGAGGAACTCATATTATATTGGCTTTCTAAATTTTTCCTCCCATTTCGGCAATCGATGCCAATGGGGGAGAAGTTTAGAGGGTTTAAGGGAATTTGGGTTTTATGCTTTTGTTGCATTTGCCTTTAATGCACTTGCATCTTTGCTTGTTTGTCTTGCAAGGATGCTTTATTCTTTATATAAACCCTCTTAAAAAGGGATTGTCATCAATTACCAAAATGGGGGAGATTGAAAGTGCATGGTTGCCCCCATGTGTGGTTTTGGTAATTAATGACAATCTCTATGGACTAATGTTTGTATTGAGCTACTTGTAGGTGTGTCCATTTGCTTTGCTTGATCTCCATATGTTGGAGTCAAGGCTAAGGGAAGAAGAATATATGTTACTCAAGGCTAGTGAGCTTGTGTGGTGCAAGTTCAAGATGATCAACATGATTATCACATGCTTGAAGCTTGCCATCCACTTGAAGATACCGGCCATTTGAAGATTTTCCGAAAGTAGAGGTTTCTCCCATATTGGTGTATGGGGGAGCATCTTGTGAGTCTTCACCAAGCGAAACGCGATCAAGAAAGGTGGTCCATATTAGGAAGATGAAGATCGTCATCTTCGACCTCAAGTGGATTATGCGCAAGGCAAAGGTATGTTTTTGATAGGGTTTCTATTTTACCGGTCTCATGATGTTAGTGAGAGACCGGATTATAGGATAGTTAACCGTACTATCAAGAGGGGCTCTCGAGCGAGTATCTTGATCGTATCGTCGTAGAGAGCTCAAATCTTTGCATCCTTGGCATCATCTTTCTTGGTTGTTATTTGGCTTTTATCCATGTGAGAATTTAGAGCTTGTGTTCATCTCCATACCAAGCTCTAGTTCATCAAAACGGATTTCATGAATATCTTCTTGCGTTTTTTATATTGGAGGTTTTACCGGTTTGTCTCTTCTAAGAGAGGTCAAACTCTCTCCTTATGATTTCCTCCTCACATGATGGACTATGATGTGTATATGCATGATCTTTTAGGGCTTGTGATTATCTTCGAAACAAGCCCAGATCATAGAAATCGGAGTCTTGATGAAAAACTTGTTGGTTTTTTATGTTGGAGGATTTACCGGTTGTTCCTTTTTAGAGAAGGTTTACCTTTATACATTTGGTTTTATTCTCCATTGTTGGACTATGATGTTTCTCTGCATGATCTTGTAGAGCTCTTCGTTGTAGTTCCAACGAGCCCAAGATCATCGAAATCGGAGTCCGGGTGAAAAAGTTATTGCAGTTTTCCTTTTGCTGTTTCTGCAGTTTTTCTGTAGGCCGGAGTCTCCGGTCTGAAACTTTGTTTTTTCGTCGAAAGGGTGGTGCGGCTCTGTAGCCCTGTCCGGAGACACCCCGGAATGACCCCGGAGTCTCCGTTTGGGCCGGAGTCTCCGGCCTGGGCAGACCGGAGTCTCCGGGGTAAGTTTTCTACAACGGCTCTTTTCTGTGGGGACCTATAAAAGGCCCCTTATTCTCCAAAGTGACCTGAGTTTCCTAGCACGTCTTTGCCCCCCATTGTTGACCTCTTGAAGCTTGGTTTTCTCTCTATTCCTCCATGATTATTGCCTCAAATTATACGGAAAAGAGAGAGGAGATCTAGATCTACATTTCCACCAATCCATCTCTCCTCTAAGTAAGGGGAACACTTTGGATCTAGATCTTGGAGATTCATTTGTTGAGTTCTTCTTTATTCTTCCTCTCTTCTCCCCCCATAAGCATTAGTTGCTTTTGGTGGGTTTTGGGAGTGAAGGATTTGAGCACTTCTTGTGTTCTTGCCATTGCATTTGTTGCATACGTTTGTGCTCTCCATGAGGATTCGTGGAAGATTGAAGTTTGAGAAGCTTGTTACTCTTGGGTGCATTGTGTTCCCAAGAGCTTGTGCCTCTTGGGTGCATTGTGTACCCTAGACGGTTGGAGGTGTCACGAAGTCTTCGAGTTGTGAAGCTTCGGGCAAAGTTTGGGAGCCCCTGATTGAGTTGTGGGTGTGTGCCCCAAGATTGTTGTAAAGGCTCCGGATTCCGCCTTGAAGGATTCCGATAGTGGAAGGTGAACCAAACCCTTGGGTGCGGTTCATCGGAGAATAGGGTGAGGCCTTTGTGGCATCTTGAGTAGGCCTCTTGTGGCGAGCTCACACCCCTCCAACGAGACGTACTCCCTTAACAAGGAGGAACTCGGGAATACATCCTCGTCTCCGCGTGCCTTGGTTATTTCTATACTCGAGCTCTTTACTTATGCAATTTACATTGTGATAGCCTTCGTGCTTGAAGTTTTATATCTTGCTATCACCTTGTTGCTTGCTTAGCATAAGTTGTTGGTGCACATAGGTGAACCTAGTAATTTAGGTTGTTGGCTTGTTAATTTAAACACATAGTTTTTAATTCCGCAATTCCGCAATTATCAAGCCTTAATTTGAAAAAGTTTAAATCGCCTATTCACCCCCCCCCCCCTCTAGGCGACATCAAGGCATCGTTTGTTCTTTCAAATATAAAAGTATAACAAGATTTTCAGATTTGTAAGAAGCATCATCAATATCTTTAAGCACAGAAGTAATTTCATAGGCACCCATAAAAACAACAAATTCTTCAATTTGTTCAAGATTATCCAAGTCATAGTTTCCTTTAGCATAAGAGGCTAGTATTTCATTATCATTATAATCACATTGGAAAGGGAGGTGTTTATGCCTCCTACAGCAAAAAAAGATTCATTAAGGCACCAGGAATCATCATATGTAGAGCAAAAGTTTTCAGCAAGACTATTCAATTTATTTATTTGTGCCCATAAGTGTTTCCCTTTTTTAGACAAGCGGTATTCCTTATAATATTTTTGTTGTTCCTCCGTGAACCCACCTTGCCAATAACATCTAGTCCTCAAACAAAGTAACCATTGATTGTAAGTAAAGAACAATACATAATAACAGGACAAAACCGAATAAACTAGGTGCTGGAATTTTTATTTTTTTTTTGTGTTTTTTTCAGTTTTAGAGCAAACGAAAGGCAAACAAGACTAACAAAAAAATATAGTAAGCAAGACAATAACAAAGTAAAGTGAAAGGATGTGTAAAACTACCCTAGCTGAAGCTTCCAAGTCCCCGACGACGACACCAGAAAAAGTCTTGATGGCGTGGATCACACATTCGCTGGGAGACCCCAAGAGGAATGTATAATGTAGCAAAGCGGCAATTTTCCCTTGATTATAAAATCAAGTTTGTCGAATCCAGTAGGACTTGGAGAAGGCTTAGCGAGGTCTCAACGGTGCCATTAACGATAATTGACGTGGACCTGCACACAATCACAAACAAGTACTTTGCCCCAACGAAAATAGAGAGGTTGTCAATCTGACAAAGAATTAAATGCGCAAGTGTAAAATATGATGAGAGTGAAATATGACCAGCAATTAAATGATGATGAAAAGCTATTAAAACGCTTGTAAGCAATGTAGGAAAATAGGACCCGGGTCCACAGTTCACTAGAGGTGTCTCTCCAAAAGGTATACATGATGGGTAAACAAATTACAGCATGGCAATTGAGAATTGTGGACGCATAGCAATGCTATCATAAAACAATATAGTTCACCGTTTCATCTAATATGGGCATTATGTCAAAATACATAGATCGTTATCCAACTGCATCTATGACTAATAATCCACCCCAGGATCGCTATCCAGCATGTCACCCAAAAGTATTAAGTTGCAAGCAACAGATCATTGCAATAAAGCAAAGTGCATAATGTAAGCAATGTAAATAACACAAGAAAATCACACCGTTGTTTTCTCCCTAGTGGCAACAGCACATCTCTAGCCTTAACCGTTCCTGTCACCGAACTCAGACAAAGAGAGACATGAACCCACTATCTAGAATAAATACTCCCTCATACAACACTAATAATTACTTGGCCAAAGCATCCACTAGCATCGGAGAGCACTAGCATCAGAGAGCATGCAAGATCATAGATAAAACATAACACAAAGATGACAAAAATAATGACTTCCACAATTCATCGGATCCATGCAAACACAATCACATAGCAATTACAAATAATATGTTCTTGATCATGATAAGCAACTCACAAGATCTAAACAATGGATTACAAGGAGGAGAGACAATCATCTAGCTACTGCTATGGACCCGTAGTCTCGTGGTGGACTACTCACGCATCACTCCGGAGGCAGGCATGGTGGTGTAGATGCCTCCGGTATCGACTCCCCTCTCCGACTGGGTGCCGGGACGAACTCCAGAACCCTCCCGAACTAGGGCTTGAGACGGCAGCAGCCTCGGACGTCTTCTCAAAAATATGATCGGCCACTTTAGAGTTTTTGCGTCGAGGACAATTTATAGGCGAAAGGGCGACTCGAGGAGGTGGACCACCTATCCAGGTGGGACCCAGGCACGGCCAAGCACTCGGCAGCGCCTGGCTGGCGTCTGGGAGCTGTGGGCCCCCCTGCAGGCCCCCTTCTGGCTTCGTCTTCGTTTCATATTAGAAATAATTCCCGTAAATTTTCAGCGCAATCCGAGAAACTTCCCAGAACAACTTTTATGAAACAAAAAGACCGCAGAAAACAGGAACTGGCACTGGGCATCTTGTTAATAAGTTAGTTCCATAAATCATTCCAAAATGATATAAAAACATTATAAAAACATGTGGCACTGATATATAATCAAGCATGGAACATAAAAAATTACAGATACGTCGGAGACGTATCAAACCATCATATTCCAAATATGGTATTTTTCTTGACACATCCACATACAAGACCTGCATGTGAAAGGATTTTATTTTTAAACTTTATTTTCCTTGTTCTTGGATTTTTTTTTCAAAATGGGGTCAATTTTTGGAATAGTGGGAAAACGTAGCTAGAAAGCTACACAAATTTGACAGGCAAAAATATATATTTAATATTGTCTTCTTTGTGGAAAAATTATGGTGGCATTTTGCACCATATTCTTTGCACTTGTTCACCAAGAACTANTTACGCCATGCTATATATACAACATAGTGCATATTAAATGTCGAAAAAAGGCAAACGCTAGAATTCGGCAGGCAGTAAATTGAAAAATATCATCCGCCTTCGGAACCGCCTGATCCATTTAAGTGAACGAATCCCGTGTGTTGGATAGTCACAACAAAAACATTCTACGCGTATGTAACATTTGTTTGCAACATTTTTCCGTAGTCCCTAAAAGTCATTAAAAAAGATTACAATATTTTGAATAGTCCCATATAGCAAAAAAAACCTGAATGTAACATTCCTATGAATATAGTTTTTTTTTCAAAATGCAACGTCGTTTTGTTAAAAGTTCTATGAATTTATAAAACTTGTGACGTGTCGCAAAGACTATTCAACATTTACATACGAATGTGGCAAACAAAAACAATAGTGGATGCAACAAATCCCCATTTGTTGGGACAAAGCGCTGGTAAAGCGTGTCACATTTGCCACAAAACAAATCAAGGATCCAACACTAGAAACTTATGCGCGCCTTGCCGCGCGCCCGTATTCTTACTATCAGCGTATATTATATTTTTTCTTACTTTCCTACTACCGTATTATCACTGTACCAGTTCGAATCACCGATCTTAAACGAAAAACACTTTTTGTTTAACTATGTAGCATAGATGCTTCTCGTGATGACTATACTTCCTGCCTACTGATCATACATATTACCTTTGTGAATTAATATAAGACGTTTTAAAAAACTAAATAATTAAAAAATGGAGGGAGTAGCTTATTATGTTAGATTGTTTTAGCTACTTAGCCCTGCGCAGAACAAACAAACAGAAAAGGCCGTGTTACTTGTAGTTCTGTATATGCAGGGGCGAATCTACCAGCCAGGCTTCGACAGGCTCGAGCCTACCCTCTGTTTTCGTCGGAATATCTTTAGCTAGGCACCTCCCTTCTTGCTAACCAGTGGCGGCGCCATTAGAATTGCCTCTGTACGACTGTACCTCATGTTCGTCTGGAGAAGAAAACGACCAGCAAACTTCATGGGCTGCGGTCATGGGCTTTTCAACACATGCGAACTGGTATGCAAGGACTTATGCCCAATGGGTCCATGTGTACCGTTATTTTTTCCCTAGAACATGTATTTCTGTTATTTGTTCCATTAGTCTTCGTAGCTTTCTCCAATAAAAAAGGACCTGTGAGTCTGTTGGAATTAGTAGACAATCTGCTATTTTAATCGTGTCTAATGCAAAAAAAGGTATATTGTTTATATTGTCTAATTTATGTATATGAGCAATGTAGTGACGGTGTTTTTCATTTATTTAAGTCTAACACAATAACTAATTGTTTAATGTAGCATCAATAATCTTTCTTACTTGAGTGTCATAGTCCATCTTCTGTGTATTCCGGATATACATATAACTACTCACAAGAGGTTGGTACTTGACAGATTGTCATAAATTTCTACTCTTGAGATGTGTTTTTTAACTAGCAAGTTATGTCGTGATTTTTCTCGATTACGCATCCAATACACAAAAGATACAATGCCGTATGGTCTTATTTCAATTTTACTTTCAATATTTTGCTTAGTGCCTGTTTTGAGCCCACCCTCCATTGTCATCCTGGATTCGCCACTGTGTATATGAGCTGTATGAGCGCTTAATCACTGTGTTTAGAAGGGATTTTGATATGTGGGACGTGTTATTCTGATGAATTATTTTATGCTTGTAATCTAGCACTGATCTAAAAATTTCAAAAATCTACATACCTAGTCAAGAATCTGGATCAACTATTTGGACAACAATGAAGCAATGTATTTCTTTTATATATATATAGATATATATCGTTAACATACAACAGAATGTCAAGAAAAGCTAAAAAAATGTAACAGTCGTTTTGACAATGAACTATTTGGACAATAATGAAGCAATGTATTTCTTTTCTATTTATATCTTTAGCATACAACAGAATGTCAAGTAAATTTGAAAAACGTAACAGCCGTTCTGACAATAATGAAGCAACGCAGGGACCTCTCATCAAGTAGTGTGCTCTGGGTGAACGTGTCGCTGAAGCAGATGTTTGTAGGCCTGATTCAGAGCTTCCATATTCTTTGTAGCCGTTTCAGCCGCTTGATGTAATCTCTGATAGGTATCGGACGCTGCAAGCTTCCTTTCCACTTGGATCTTGAAGTTGTACTTGAAATCGTCAACATTTAATGCTTCTGTGTGCATATGAACCTGATGGCTGCCTCCGCAGCATTCCCAACTGAGGCATACTTGATGGGCATGTCATATCCATATGAATCCTTAGGACAGGGAATGTAGTGAAACTTTTGGTGGCCTATTCATGTCGATCCAAGCTCGGGGCTGTGCAGGGCTGATTTCAGCAATGGTGACAACGTGTACGGAGAGCTGCAAAGTATCAACACGGCTGGCGTGGGATAGAAAGAGTCTGTACCGCCTATAAACCAAGATAAATTAATACAACTATAAAACTCTGCAAGCATTGGCTTTAGATAATTAGAGTTGAGAGCATATGACAAAACTGTACTTGTCATACTGAGAAGAGCCTGATACCAGCCCTAAAACCTAAGCATATCAGCATTTATAATTAGCTTCCCTGGTCCAAAATGGTTGTAGAAAATAGCACAATCGTTTCTTCAATTTCGTATGATTTTTTTAACTGCATTTTGAGCATTTATCTGGTACAGAAAAAAACATGCTCTTATCGCACACCGAGTCATAGCTACAGCAGCTATGAGTATAGAGCCAAAAATCTGATCAGATGCAAATGGACGAATGGATCATCCCATAGATATTTGTGACAACCGTCTATTGCTGTATAACTTCAAACCGTCATGAGCAAGTACTTCGGAAATGCAGTAATCATTAACAAGAATCTGATTTGAGAGAAACAGAGACACTGTTTTTGAAGAGCTGAAGGTAATCCGCATTTTTCGCATTTGCTAGGCTGATTGTTTGTAGGCGTAAGTAATTTATAAGAATTAGATGATCCATGAAATAAATTATATTTCGTAGTACTATTAAAAATGTTTAATACTATACAGGGCACGTGCGTGGAGTGCTCCAAAACATTAAGATGGCATGAATGCTCTGTTTTGGTAGAGGAGATGTATGTAATTGTAATATGTACTCTCAGGTTTGGTTAACTTGAATATTTTTAGGTTTGGTTAAGAATTAGATAATCCATCTCATTTTACAATTTTATCAACGAAGCGGAATAATTTAGGTGTGGTATAGAACGCAGTTAGAGATGATTGTTTGATTACAGGTTTGTCTAAAATATTGTTTCCAGAACTATGATATTGTCATGTAAAGGATTTGTATGTGAAAAGCTTATGTTTTTTCTGATCTCGGGATTACATAACAACATTACCTTTTTTTCTTTACAAAGTATTACATATGGCAATAAGTACTTAAAATAGCAACTGTAAAAATTGCAGAAATGGATATGATCTTTATTCACTCTGAAAAACAACCCCTTTTGACAGATTTAATAATCAAAGTGGAGTTATTTCTTTTTATTTTGGACGCAATAATGTGGAGCCTGTAGCTCTGCTGAACCAGTAAGCATGTTGATGCAAATGGATGTGATCTTTATTCACTCTGAAAAACAACCGTTTTTTGACAGATTTAAGTAATCAAAGTGGAATTACTTCTTTTGATTTTGGACGCAATAATGTGGATCCAGTACTGTAATTTTCTCTTTGCAAATGAGGGGAATAATTCTAATTGGGATATGCAGAGGTGAGCAACGAATGATGTAGATTACAAATCTATTCAAGTGTTTCTGTTTCTCTCAATTTTGCATGCTATGTGATCACCAAAACTTACTGATCCTGATGTATTATTTTATGAAATAAAGATAATAGGCACCAAGGTAAATTGGCACTATTGTGAAACTACGAAAATTTCAATGTGTTGACTGATTACCCTTGGGACCTGAACGTGGATGTTGCCGGCCGGAATTGCAGCATGCAAGAACTGCTGCTCCTCTTCTAGGTTGTACGGGTGGAGCATGAACTGCGGTATGCTAGCTAGGCCAGCTCCAAGATCCGTGCTCCAAGTCTAACGGAGCGTGCGCATAGCCTGGAACAGAAATAACAAAAGCAAAAGCAGAACAATGGTAAGCACAGACCCTGGAACAGCCTAACGCAGCACAGCCGATCCCCTTCTCTAGTTGGCATAGAAAATGCGCTTGCACAACCAGAAACGATGACTTAATTCAATCAGGCAACAACATAAGTAAAACATCCAGCCTAAATCACCCAAATCCCGCCCCAGACGCGCCCCAAAATCGGCTCAATTTACAGCATATAAACAGAAGTAAAAACAACAGAAAGAAGTAGCAACAAACCGATCCGGAGGAACAAGACGGCAGTAGAAAGGAACGAGACAGAACCGATGGAAGCGTTGAGGAAACAAGTCGAACACTCCTAGCGGAGCTATTCTTCGCCAGTTAGATCCCCACAAGAGGAAGTACCAGCTCGCTTAAGTCCGCGCCACTGAGCAGCTGCCATCAAGGACCGAAAAACGAAGAGACTACATCAGCAAATTGAGCGCATCGCCGCACAGCCCCAACCTTCCCAGTGCCCAGCCGCACACCCTTGCCTCAACACCGGCGGTCTCCACACCACGAAGGACACCATACCAGCCACATGCCCCAAATCAAATCGGAAACCATCAGAAGACCGAACAAGAGACAAACCACCAGAAACATCCACTGCGGAAGTAGAACCAAGCAAAGACGTGGACGACCCAGAACCGACGCCAGACGACAGCACGCACGCTACAGCACATAAAGAAGACAACGAAAACCATCAACGCCCAAATACAAAATCGTACACCAGAAAATCCCAACTGACAAACAACAGAAAAAAAAGCTACCATCTCGCTTATGCCCACGCCGGCCAACAGGGGGGCGAGCAGCCGCCATCAAGGATCAAAGAACAGCAATCCTACATCGTCCAACAAAACGACCAACACCGGCCACCTAAAACCAGAAGAACAAACTCCAGTAAATCTAGCTGCGTCGTGTCGCCAAAAAAAATCCCCAATCTCCAAACGACAGGTCCCAACCAAATGAACTAAACAAGGACACAATCCAAACCAGTAAGAACCCTGCAGCAGCATGCACCGTCCCGAATGGAGGAACAGGAAGAAGCAATCCGAGTAAATCCACAGCATCCACACCAAGCGAAAAAAAAAACCTAAAAGAGAGGGTGCAGCCACAGACCTCCAACGACGACAGAGCGCAGCATCCACGGACAGAGCAAACGTCAGAGTCACATGCTCTTCATTCTAAGAACCATCCATCTACTCTCTAACCAAAAGGAAAATTAACAATCAGTACTCGATCAACAAATTCAAGAATAAGTACTTACTTCTTCAATGAATCAAATCATCGAACACAAAGCAATCCAATATAATCCATTCACTCAATTTACCATAGAATATTCTTTCAGACCTATAAATTCAGTTAAAAGGCATACTACCTAACAGTAACAATTGACTTCTATCAGTATGCGATGCTCCCCAACTGACTGAAGCATCTACCTACACTGTACAAGATTCACTTCATATACTACTAATGCAAAAACAAACAGCATCTATCTGTTTCCCTCGATCATTGACATGTATAGGTGTACTTACTTGCATCTATCCGTTTCCCTTGCCACTCAAGCAGGAGTACCCAAAAATTTACGTGCGATGATACTTGTACGCATCAGTTCAATATTTAGAACAGAACACCATGTTGTTTATGCTGGTCACAGTAGCAACTGAATAATGCTGGAGTAAAAACAAAGCCTAAGATTTTCAGCACAGAGCAAGTAGGTCAAGCATGCATGGTTACTCCAAGATTTTCGTCCAAACAATATGTGTGAGTACTGTACTCCACATCGGTGGAAAAAATTCAGTTTTTTATGGCAGTGCGAGTACTGTACTCCACTTCGGTGGAGAAAATTCAAGCTACTCCTACTGCTACTCTATGTGTACCGGCAACGGAGGAGTATCAGGGAGCACCGGAGTAGATGAGAGACGGGGAGGCTTACCGAGCTTGCCGGCGGACCAAAGTAGATGAGGATCGGCCAGAGCTGCAGCCATCCGTGGTGCCCGGCGGTCTAGAGCTCCGGCGTCGGTGAGGGCCCTAGGGCCACGGCTTGTTGCTCCAGATGTGCCGCATCACCACTGCCCGCTGCCGCACCGACGTCGCCATGGATGCAAAAATCGAAGCTTGCCGGAGCCTGGGCTAGGGATTGTGCTGGGGGCTGCGGTGTCATACCCATTCACTGCTATCTGTACCGTCGGATGCTCTCTAGACCGCTCCTCTGATGATGAACGTCTGAGATGCTCTCTTACCTCTTCGTCCGTCGAGCTGGCATAGCCAGCGCGCCGTCACAAGAGTTTGTCGTCGTTTAGCTAATATTTTCCCCTATTTAGCCC
>QRDG01002420.1:0-177651 GCA_012064385.1 Puccinellia tenuiflora | reverse complement strand
GCAAGTCCTGCTGATAAACTGCTGATCTCTCAAGGGCTAACTCCCTTGCTTCCTCAAGTGCATCGACCGAGTCCTGGCGGGCGAGTTCGTTTCTGTCTCAACGTAATTGGCGACTCGTGGCGAGTCATGCAACAAGTCGCTTGGCAATACAGCTTCTGCTCCATACACCATGAAGAAAGGTGTGAAGCCAGTGGATCTGTTAGGAGTCGTCCTGATGCTCCAAAGTACTGCTGGTAACTCCTCAACCCAAGACCCGGCGGCTCTCAGCAAAGGGACTCGGAGCCGAGGCTTAATTCCCTTCAGCAACTCCTGATTTGCCTCTCTGCTTGTCCATTGGACCTGTGGATGTGCCACTGAGGGCTAGGTCGAGTCTGATGTTGTTCTCACCACAAAACTTGGCCATCTCCCCAACTGATAAGTTGGTACCATTGTCTGTAATGATGCTATGAGGGTATCCAAAGCGTGTTGCTATTTTCTTGAAGAATCTCACGGCTGATGCACCGTCGACTCTGCTGACGGGTTCCACTTCCACCCACTTGGTGAACTTGTCAACTGCTACTAGCAGATGGGTCTTCTGACAAGGCGACTTTGAGAAAGGGCCCACCATGTCGAGTCCCCAAACTGCAAATGGCCAAGTGATAGGGATGGTTCTGAGTTCTTGAGCTGGCACGTGGTCTTACCTTGCGTACCTTTGACATCCATCACAGACTCGAACTATCCTCTCTGCATCCAAATGTGCTGTCAACCAAAAGAACCCGTGTCTGAAAGCTTTTGACACCAAAGATCTAGTGGATGCATGATGACCACAATCTCCTGCATGAATCTCTTGCAATATTTGCTTGCCCTCTTCTGGAGATACACATTTCTGATAGACTCCAGTGACGCTTCGTCTGTACAACTCGCCATTAATGACTGTGTAGGACTTGCATCGCCTGATGAGTTGCTTTCGCTTAACTTCATCCTTTGGGAGTTCACCCCGCAGGAGATATGCTAGGTAGGGCTCTGTCCAAGTTGGGATTGCTCGTGTTGCTGCAACAAGTGCCGACTCTGGGTCTGGAAAAGCTAACTCCTCCTCTGTGGGCAACTTGACTGAAGGGTGATGGAGTTCATCCAAGAACACATTTGGTGGTACTTTCTCTCGACGAGAGCCGAGTCGTGATAACGCATCAGCAGCCTCGTTCTTGCGCCTGTCAATATGCTCCACTTGATAACCAGAAAAGAACCCGGCTATCTGTTCGACTGCTCTTCTATAAGCCGCCATGTTGCATCCTTCGAGTCCCAAGTTCCAGATACTTGCTGAGCTACAAGATCCGAGTCTCCAAAGCACCTGATACGCTTGATGTTCATCTCCTTGGCCAACGCAGGCCATGTAGCAAAGCCTCGTACTCTGCCATATTGTTGGTACAATCAAAGTGTAACTGAAGGACATATGCTAACTTATCTCCCTTAGGCGATTTTAACACCACGCCGGCTCCTGAGCCTTCTAGCTGTCTGGACCCATCAAAGTGCATTGTCCAATACTTGGTGCAAGGGGTACTTGGTGAAGATGTAAAATTTGTCCAATCATTGACAAAATCAACCAAAGCTTGAGATTTGATCGCTGTCCTTGGCTCATATGTGATATGATAAGGACCCAACTCAATTGCCTACTTGGCGACTCGCCCTGTTGCCTCTCTGTTGCGTATAATATCTGCCAGCGGTGCTGAACTCACCACCTTAATTGGATGCTCTTGGAAATAATGCTTGAGCTTTCTACTTGCAAGGAAAACCCCATAGACCAGCTTCTGCCACTGTGGGTACCTTTGCTTTGACTCTGTGAGGACTTCACTGATGTAGTAGACAGGTCTCTGCACTGGGTACTCCTTTCCTTCCTCTGCACGCTCCACAACTACTACTGCACTGACAACTCTCTCGTTGGCAGCTACGTATAATAGCATGGGCTCCTTATCTGTAGGAGCTGCAAGCACTGGTGCTGTTGATAAAATTTTCTTCAACTCCTCAAAAGCACGGTCAGCTTCTTCATCCCATAGGAATTTATCTGACTTCTTCAGGAGTCGGTAGAGAGGACCCGCCTTCTCCCCGAGTCTTGAAATAAACCTGCTTAGAGCTGCCACACGTCTAGTGAGCTTTTGAACGTCCTTCAGACAAGTCGGCTTCTGCAAGTTATGGATAGCCTTGATTTTCTCTGGATTTGCCTCAAAGCCTCTCTCTGAAACGATGAAGCCTAGGAGTTTGCCAGCAGGGACTCCAAAAACACACTTGGTCGGGTTAAGCTTCATCTTGTACTTGCGTAGGTTTTCAAACGTTTCTGTCAGGTCTGCTATCAGAGAGTCGGCCTTTTGAGACTTGACCACTACATCATCCACATAAGCATGAATATTCCTTCCAATCTGTTTTTTGAAACAATTCTGGATACATCTCTGATATGTAGCTCCTGCATTCTTGAGTCCAAAGGGCATTGTTGTGTAACAAAATGCTCCAAAGGGTGTAATGAAGGACGTCTTCAGCTCATCCTCTATGTTGAGTCTGATCTGATGGTACCCTGAATAGGCATCCAAGAAACAAAGCAACTCTGACCCCGCTGTGGAGTCAATGATCTGGTCTATGCGAGGCAGTGCAAACGGGTCCTTAGGGCAGTGCTTGTTTAGGCCCGTGAAGTCAATGCACATACGCAACTCTCCTGTTTTCTTTGGTACTAACACTGGATTGGCCACCCACTCTGGGTGAAAGACTTCTTTGATGAACTCGGCTGCGAGGAGCCGAGCCACCTCTTCTCCTATGGCTTTCCTCCTGTCATCATGAAACTTGCGCAGACCCTGCTTAACTGGTCTTGCATTAGGATTAACGTGTAAGCTGTGCTCGGCGAGTTCTCTCGGGACTCCTGGCATGTCAGATGGCTTCCATGCAAAGACGTCCCGGTTCTCACGGATGAACTCGACGAGCGCGCTTTCCTATTTATCAGAGAGGTGTGCCCCAATGGTGAACTGCTTGGAAGAGTCACCAGGGGTAAAGTCGACTTGCTTTGTGTCCTGAGCTGACTTGAATTTCATCTTCTCCTCTGTGGCCGGTTTCTTAAGGACCGAGTTGTCCTCCGGGTCCACATTTGCCTTGTAAAACTTGAGCTCCTCTTGAGCACAAGCTGTCTCGGCCATAGCTGCATCACCTAACTCGCACTCCAATGCCATCTGTCTGCTGCCATTAACTGTAATGACTCCTGCTGGACCTGGCATCTTGAGCTTCAAGTAAACATAGCATGGTCTGGCCATAAACTTAAAATATGCAGGTCGACCAAAAAGAGCATGATATGGGCTCTTAAGATCCACTACCTCAAAGGGCATAATCTCTGAACGAAAATTCTCCACTGTGCCAAAAGCAACCTCAAGATAAATCTTACCAATGGGCTTGGCCGACTTCCCTGGTACTATCCCATGGAACACTGTCTCTGTTGGAATTAGCTGTCTATCCTGCAGCTGCATTCTCTTGAATGTGTCATAATATAAGATGTTGATACTACTGCCACTATCCATAAGCACTTTGTTCAATGTATAGCCCCCAATTTGAGGTGCTACTACCAAGGCTAGCTGCCCTGGCTCGTCGACTCTTGGAGGATGATCTGCCCGACTCCATGTGATGGTTTGCTCTGACCACCTGAGCCACTGTGGAAGGGCCGGCTCTACTGCATTAACTGCTCTAACTTTCAACTTCTTGGAACGCTTGGACGTACTAGTTGTGAAGACATGGTAGCTGCCACGACTCGGGTTTTGCTGCCGGGTTGTGACATAATACTGACCATTGCCATCATTGAGCTGCTTCGGGTTCTGCTGGAACCCGCCCTGCTGGTTACCCCTCCTTGAGGTTAGTTTGAATTATTGCCGGCTCCTCCACCGTTATTGCCGGGTCCTCCGGCTCCATTGTTTCCTCTATAGCCACCATTGTTGTTACCTCCTCCTGGCCCTTGGAACCTGGCGCGCTGCAGATCTACGCACTGTCCCAAGGTATGACCGCATCTACCGTTCTTGGCGTGTTTAGGGCATGGGATCCTCAGGACCTCCTCTGTGCTTGGAGTACGGCCTTGGTATCCACCAGAATTATTGTCCTTGCGTCTGACTCCAGTGTTTGTGTTGGCCACTAGGTCAGAGTTGTCTCCATACGGCCGCTTGCCACCTCCTTGATTCTGGTTTTGATTCTGGTTCTGACTCTGACCATTGCCACCTTGTCCTTTAGTCCCTTCCTCCTGATCCTTTGTTTTGTCTGTGGCAGCGTGCTTATTAGCACCTGCCATGATCTCACCAATCGTAAGGGGAATACCTTGATTCAGGCTCTACTTCATACGACCTAGCTTCCAACTCAAGGGATTGTAACTGCAATTTCTCTCCATCGCCATTAGCACTGAAACTGGTGGGAGTCCTTGTGAGGAGTTAATGATCTCTGAGACCCACTTCATCCAGTGCCTTGCCGACTCGCCCTTCCTCTGGACACACCGCTCCAGGTCCTCGATGGTGCTGAGCTTTTTGCATGTGCCCTGGAAGTTCTGAATAAAAGCTGCCTTCAATTGCTCCCAAGAGTTGATTGACCTAGGAGGCAAGTTGCGCATCCAAACCTTGGCTGCTCCCTCCATCATAAGATACATGAACTTGGCACACAGATTACCTGTGGCATTGCGAATACTCATTGCCATCTCGTATGTACCTAACCAAGAGGTCGGGTCCATGTTGGGCTCATAATTTGGAACCTTGCGCGGCTCCTTGAAACTGCTGGGGAAGGACTCGGACCTGATGGCATCAGACAAACACTCGGGTCCTGTTAATGCTGGGGAAGCACCAGGAGAAGTCACTTCCTCGTGCACCCGGGTTGGCTGAGGCGGGTTTGCTGCACCCATGAACGCTCTGTCCCTCTCTGCCTCCCGAGCTCTTGCTGCTTCTCTTTCTCGTCGTTGCCTTGCTTCATCAACCACTAGCTGAGCCTGTGAAGCAGTTGGCATGTTTGCACGATTCCTCACTAGCTCACGACGCCTTGCACTCATAGAGTTGGCCGGGTTGGACTCACCGTGCCGACTCCTCGTACCTGAGTTAAAGGGTGTTGAGTGTAGCCTACTTGCATCTGGGAAAGTTGGATACAAAGCTTGCTGAGTCAAAGCTGTCTTCAGTAGCTCGATAGCCTCACGAGTCTCCTGTCCTGCTGGTCCCTCTGGTACCACAATATTCTCCAATCTCAGAGTCGCCGCGTGAACGTTGTCCATGGGATTAGAGTAATGTCCCTCTGGAGTATGAAATCTGTTAGGCTGAGACCCTAAGCCACCAGTTGCTCCTCCTCCGACTCCTCCTTCAGGCGGTGGTCCGTTGGCACGGCTGCCTCCCGATCCTTCTGGGGGTGGTGGTGGTGGTGGTGGTGGTGCTCCTCCGGCTCCTCCTGCGGCGCCTCCTGCTGCCGCTGAGCCACCAGTCCGGCTCCTCTGCCTGGACCATTAGGTGTGGTGAATAAGTTGGTTGGATTGATGTGGACTCCATCATGCAAGCGACTCCTAGCTCTGCGGTGTTGAATTGAAGTAAGCTCCTCGCGGCGCCTCCGCACAACTTGAGCTTCATCCTGGACTCGGGCCCGCTCTTCGGCCAATCTACGATTTGCTTCTGTGATATCAGCTAGCTGCCTCTCCAACGCAGTACGAGCATTGGTTAACTCAGCCGCCCTCTCTGCGGCATTACTTGCATTAATTTCCTTTGTCAACAGAGTCGGATCAAACTGATTCCCAGTGTTTCCAGACATGTAGACTCCCACAACACGAGCGCGTACTGGCGACTCCTCATAATCCTCTTCCTCTATCCCATACCCAAGCCGATCTTCAAACAAGGGTAGGATAGACTCTGAATCTGCATCGTAATCTGAATCTGACTCTTGAAGCATCTCTGGTTCCTCAGCTAGGGGTTCCTCAGACTCGGCGATGATGCCGACCTCTGAAGTTCCGACCGACTCCTCGCCGTCGGACTCGACGACAACGGTTGGTTCTGGTACTGACTCCGCCGAGTTCGCGCGAAGACCCGACGTGCAAACCATCCCGACGAACACGTTGATTCCTCCAAAGAAAAGCTGATAACCCTCGTCGACTTCGTTCATCTCCGAGGTCCAGCCTGAGTCATCGATCTCTGTTTCTCCATGCTCATCAGTGTAGACTCGCCCGATGGCAAGTTTCTCCATGGCCCGACGAGCAGCTCCAACGATCTCAACTCCTTTCGTCACCGTAGGCCCCACGGTGGGCGCCAACTGTCGTGGGGTTGTCACGGCAAGTTCTTCCTCAGGGAAGATGAGTTCTGGGGCCATTGATGACTGAAGTACGTTGGAACGGTTAATCTCGCCAAGGAACAAGGATTTACCCAGGTTCGGCCCCTCTGATGCGAGGTAAAGACCTACTTCCTGCTTCTATGTTATTGCTCTTGATTATATCTCGATTACAAGGACCCGGCTCCCACAACTCAGGAGCCGGCGACTTCTCTCTGGTGGCTAGGGTTTCTCTCTACTGGTTGAAGCTTAGCTCACTACGATCCAGGACCCTGCTTATAAAGGCTGCCGGGTCTCTGGACTTACAGGCTATACCGAGTCACACTAGAACTCGGAGTCCTACTCTACGTCTTGGTCTTCCAAGATTAGACTCCGGGTTGCACTTGGAATCCTTCTCGACGGGTCCCTTCTTTCTCATGGGCCTTGACCGGCTTGTCTCCAGCCCAGCCCATGCAACTCGACGCGTGACTCGGCTTTGGCCTTCTTGGACTTGGCGGGTCTACTTTCCGGGTCCATGGGCCTACCTATAAAGTATCCCCCCATCAGGAAGCACGGTCACCAGAGCCAGGTTCTGTGGGACGGTCATGGGGGTGCCACCAAGATCAATGAAATAGAAAATGGACTCCACCCCGTGACCAAGGAGCTCCAACCGCGGGCGCAGGGACTGACCCGCCGAGACAGTGCACGCCGCCCACCGATGCCCGGTGTCACCACACCGCATGCAGCACTCTGGCTGCGTACACTGAGAGCGAAAGTGCCCGACGACCCCACAGTTGAAGCACTGGTGCCTCGAGGGAGAGCCGATCCCCTCCTCCTCCTGAGGCTGAGATGTACCACTCCCCCCCTGGGATGCGGTAGGCTGGGCTCCCCCCCGGAATGCCGGACGGTGGCGCAGTCGGAAGTCCACTCTGGCTCCCTCCCGCCGCACCGCCCGAACCGGTCTTGACCTTCTTCTTCTTCTTCGGCTTCTTCTTCGACGGACCACTCGGAATCCCACCCGCGCGAGAGAAACGTGGCGAGTGACGAGCCTGCGGGTGGGCAGCCCGGTCCTCACGCCACAACCCGCTCTCACGGCGCGGCTCCGAGACGATACGCCGGTCGGGCGAGCGGGCACGGGCAGCAGGACGCTGCACAAGCTCCCGGCGCAAGGCAGCCTCCCGGCGCAGGCCCTCCGGAGAAGGATCACGACGCGGGGAGCCAGCCGGGGACAGAGACCGGCGGCGCGATGGCGCTGCCCGCCGAGGGGACCTGTGGCCGGCGTCGGGGTACCTGTCCCGCCGGCCCGGAGAGCGCCGGGGCGACCGCGAGGAACGCCGGCCCGGCGGCCGGTAAGCCCGCGGCGGGGAAGGGCGGGACCGAGGCGGGGAAGGGCGGGACCGAGGCGGGGATGGGCGGGAGCGAGGCGGAGGAGGTGGCGGGGGGGACGGCGACCGGCCGCGGCGACGAGGGTGCACGTCCCTCCGTCCGGGCGCGCTTCATGGCGGCGACGGCGGCGAACGAGCGCACCAGGGGAGGCGGCGGCGGCGTGGGGACGACGACGCGCGCGGAAGGGGCGGCGCGACGGACACAGCGGGCGGATGCGGGAAACCCTAGCTCCAGGCGCCGGGTACCCCTTTGATGGGGGGATACTTTACAGGTAGGCCCATGGACCCGGAAAGTAGACCCGCCAAGACCAAGAAGGCCAAAGCCGAGTCACGCGTCAAGTCGCATGGGCTGGGCTGGAGACAAGCCGACCAAGGCCCGTGTGGAGAAAGAGGCTCGTCCAAAGAAGGAGTCCAAGTACAACCCGGAGTCTAACTTGGAAGACCAAGACATAGAGTAGGACTCCGTGTTCTAGTGTGACTCGGTATAGCCTGTAAGTCCAGAGACCCGGCAGCCTTTATAAGCAGGGTCCTGGACCTTAGATAGACGAGTTCTAAGTAATAAGCTTCAACCAGTAGAGAGAAACCCTAGCCACCAGAGAGAAGTCGCCGGCTCCTGAGTTGTAGGAGCCGGGTCCTTGTAATCGAGATCTAATCAAGAGCAATAACATAGAAGCAGGAAGTAGGTCTTTACCTCTAATCAGAGGGGCCGAACCTGGGTAAATCCTTGTTCCCCGGCGAGATTAACCGTTCCCACGTACTTCAATCACCAATGGCCCCAGAACTCATCTTCCCTGAGGAAGAACTTGCCGTGACAACCCCACGACACCCTTGGTATCCACAGCCAGGGCCCAGTGGGCCGGGCTGGGCCAAATTTCAGAATCAGGTCACGTATGTTCTCAGTATCTCGGATTTCGACCATTTAGGCATTTAGCTGTTCAGGGAGGGGGGTGTTGTAACGCGCCCTAAACTTATTGTCAAATCTGGGCCAAGTTTGAAAAGTTAGCTACGAATCAGATGATTGTGTTTAATTTTTTTTAAAAAAACTATAGCATTCTCACTTTCTTATTTCCAAAAAACTTAGTGAATGATTATTACTATTTGACAAAAATCGATGGGTAAATTTCAACAATATTTATCTAAAACACTCCAAGGTTTTTCCACATGTAACATACTATAGTTTATTGTTAATGTCATATTTAGGGTGTGTTCGGCAGCCCAATATTTTACAGATTTCTCATAATGCTATGGTTTTTAAAAATGTTATAGTTTGAAATAATAGTGAGGTATTTGGCTCTAATAAATATTGCAGTTTTAAAAACCATAATATCTATAAAACTGTGTTTTTTCTAAGTACTAGAGAAAGAAGTTCGGCCCACTTTTTTCTAAAACAGAAACAATGTGGTGTTTGTTGGCGATGCGTTAGGATACTTTGGTTTTAAAATACTTATGTTTTGATAAGGCGAAGCTACCAAACAAAGCCATTTTTTTTTCTGAAATCATTTGTTATTATGTAGACATTAAATATTTTTTAGCTATTTACCGACAATAATCAAAATCTGAATTACATATATCTGAAAAGACCTCTACATGCAAACAAAATTTATATATAAGTACTCAAGTATCTTGGTAGCTCCTATGCAAAAATATATATATGAAAAATTCACATGTTTGCTTCAGAAAATTCAAACTTTCTACCTATTTTCATAAATTATTAATGTGGTCAAAAGAATATAAAATTGGCATGAGGTCATCATGAGACCGTGTTCAAATTTGAGATAGTTCTACAAAACTAAGTTTCTACGCAAATAAATGCGCATGAGTTTTTAACGATTTTTTACAAAGCTTAAACGTCTATTTTCGCTAAGATTTGTATGTGCACGAAGCATTTGTAGTCATTTATTTATTGGCACGGATCTCAACATTGAATTGACTGGTACTCCAGATTTTCAACGCCCGTAAGACTTTGACGAACAATTTGCTTTGACATTGCCAACCGTTCAAATTGGTACGACTCATTTGGTGTTGATGCTAAGCCAGCATGTACCTGAGTCCAGCTAGGGCTAGGATCCAACAAATTAGCTAGCCGTGTATATATTAATTTTGTTTCTCCTTTCGAATATATACATTCAATTATGATTAATTTGACGTTTATTTCACATATTCTTTTTTACCACTCACAGTGTAATTCTTGGCAATACTATTAGAGCGGATTTTCAAAACCTCATCGATCATGATTATTGTTAGCCCAAATCTAAGAATTCTCATAAACCTAATAAGGGTGAGGACTATTGGTGCTAAATCTTTTTGGTGGACCAGTAGTTTGCGCCTTATTAGGTCTATGAGAATTCTTATATTTCGTAGTGGCGGAGTCTCCATCTCGGGGTCTGAATCCTCGTGGTGGGCCACCTTAAATATTTATGGTCTATTTGTAATCCATGACTTCATCATGATGAATACTACGTAACATCGTGCTGATTTTATTCTCGACTCTTATTATGAATGCTACTTTTAAGACATTGTTTTGCAATTTAAGCTATATACCAGATAATATTTGATTTAAAACTAAACGTAAATAAAAGAAGGGGCTATAATTCAAGAAAAAAAATCATATTTAGATACGTATGTATCTTTCTTAGTCCTTTTTTTTTAAACCCAAATGTATGTATTGTCCTATTGGATTTACTTGTCTTTAGAGTGTTTACAAAAAAGAAACTCGGTTAACTCGTTCCAGCTGTCTGTGTGCAGTAAATCGCGATTGGAACGATTTTTTATAAAGAGAATATATTAATATCGCAGAGATACCAAAACACCTAGGCTCTACAACAACGCAATGCACTAAAGACATTACGGATGCATACGGCCAAAAAAAAGAAGAAAAAATAAAGATCCCGCTATAGTGATCAATTCCTTGTAGCTGCAGCACTAACACCACGAAGACAACACCCGAAGTCCAATTCTTAGAAAACAGACGCCTCAACGAAAGAAACAATGCACCAGCGCCATCCTTGGCCTATCAAAGATCATAGGTTTTCACCCTGGAGAAAGCTCGTACTCTCAATAGACTGCCTTCAACAAGGCCATTAATTGCCAGGCACAACCAATTAAGGCCAGACTTTGAATTTTCACCCTGAAAGTTAAGACTTTGTACTCCTCTTGTGTTGTTGCCCCTGCTTGCCGATGCCACTACTACGAGTCACAAATCACCAAGCAAATTTTCATTGTCGCACAGACACGATCTAACCTTACTAGACCTCAGACCTCAGCCACGATGACATTCTCTGCCACTATCTTCACCATGGGAATCTAAATGCCGACATGCCACAATGTCAACCAGAAAACGTAGCTTCCTGTCACACCCTCCTGAATTTTTAAACAAGTAGAAATAGGCGCACAAGACCGAATCCCATCCTATCCAACAATATCCAAGCTGTAAGCGCTCAATGGCGATTGGACTGAACATGTGTCCAAATCTTTGTCGACTATTTTTTTTTCTTTAGGGTCTTGCCTTTAAAAAACCTAGCAAACTACAAATATGTTGAGAGTCTGTTTTCTACCGAGCATTTTACTGCGACACTCGGTAAGATACGCATTTTCCAAATGGTCGATAAAATACACTCCATAAAATATTGTGATGCATTGTAAATACGTCGATTCCAATAACATATGAACGAAAAATTGTTAATATATTGTAATACAAGTTTTGTGGTGATCAAGTTGCTTACAATAAATTTTTCATTCGTGGTGTATGATCTTCTTATGTGGTGATCATGTGTCTGAAACAATTTTTCATCACAATTTTTTTAAACTTGAGATGTGGTGATCAAGTTGCTGATGTATGATCTTCTCATGTGGTGATCAAGTTGCTTATAAACTTGTACTTTATCACCACAAAACTGCGGAGATGTCGTTAAACTATGATATTCTCATGCAGTGATCATGTTTGTGCAACAAATTGTATGAACAAAATAACAATTATTGTAAGAAAAACAGGGTTCAATTATGATACACTATGTTCATTAAAATATTCTATTAGTATTCATTGGCTTACAACAAATAATTTTATCTTACACTTAGCAAAATTAACAGACAATAATTTCATTAGAAAGATCTAACCTCCGTCATGGAAAATACAATTAGATTAAACATTAAACATGTGTTTTAATAAAGTGGGGTTAGTTTTTAATAGATATTTTACATATTTTCCGTTAAACTTGTTAAGTAATACCAAAATTCTATATATTAAAGAAAGATAGAAGCATAACATCATGTCATCTTATATTAATGTGTAGCACTTACATGGGTGTTATTTTCATTTGTGATCTTGGTAGAGTGCTCCAAAGTGCTTAGATTGACAAATATCTTGAAAGAGGTTTCCAGAGTGCTCGATTTTCCATTTCAGTGTAATCAATTTATAAAATTAGAGTCTATAAGGTGTCTATGGGAGTTTTTTTTTCCAATCATAGATTGTCATGGCTTGTTTACTGCTCTTTATTATGGATAATTATGTCTTTCATGTTCCTTTGTTGAAAAATCCACATGCATATTTTTTACTTGGTCATGAAATACAATCAATCAACTCAATTTTTATTAGTGCATGAAACTCTTTTTTATTCTACGGAAGTCCACGTAAGAATCTTTGCTCTATACTTGGATGAATAGCTTCACTTGCACTATGTTCTTTCGGGATTTTCTAGCATAGTGTTTTTGCCTTTGCTAGACTTGTAGTCTACGTTTTGCACCCAATCCAACCTCGAATATAGAAATGTTTTGCATTCCCCTTCGAATCCCGATAAAAATCAACCCAAATTGTCAAGGTTCGCCAGTTTTATTTGGAAACCAACAAGTCAAGGCTATAATGTAAAACATTTCCAGGGACAGTGATTCAAATTATTCTATAGGACTTCTGGCAGATTATATTCCTTGTATTTAGTTTGTAATGATTGATTTGTTAGGCAGATTTCTATATGTATTGTAGCACGAGAGCTATTGGGCGGGCGAAGTGGCATCGCGAGAGGAAGCATATGTTGCTGAGTCGATGGTAGCAAAATTTCCTTCCCTACCTCTTAAAGAAAAAATGCTACTAGTATGGATTTTTTTTGTCCCCGTCAACCCACAAACTTCTTACCTGTATTTGTAAAGAGAAGGTATGCACCAAGCGATTTGAGCGTGGCCTCGGCCAAATTTGAAAGCTTTCTCACATCCACCCGAATAATCGCCAACACATAGTCTTTGATTGCAACATCATGACGTATGCCGGAGATTTATCCCCGAAATGGATGGGGCGAGCGCCACCTTCAATGATTGCTTGGATCAATGGCACGACATGAGAAGGAAGAAAGCATTGGCCAATTGAAGCAGTTTCTGCCAAATCAGATAATTAGACTAATAGTTTATAAGAGCCTACAAGACATAGTAAGATCTCCATTTATCTTATGGTTCACACTCGTCACTATTTTTGTTCATTTTCGGAAGATCGAGTGAAGGCCCCCGTTGATGTTTCGTCTATGGGTGGCACACCTTCTTTGCGCGTCGCTCGAAGCAGCCGAGCAACAAAAAAATTCTAGTAAATAGTTCTAACAATTTTATCAATATGAGTGTTTTTATTAGATAATCTTACATAATCATTTCCCGTTATCGAGGACCACATTTAAAAAATATATATGTTTGTCTTGTAGATTCACTGGGACTCGCTAGAAAAACACTTCAACCGGAGAGGAAAAAGATGTGTGTTAAGGCATAACACATGAGAACCGGACGAGTAGCCGCCGACTTTACCGCCCTGAGCTTTTCCATTCTATTACATACAAACGACAAAGCAAATTGCCTGATTTGGCCCTTGAAAACATCGGTAAAAGTCATGTGCGCTTGACACAACTCTACAACGAAAGATATATCGAAGTGAGACGGTTACCGTTGTTGAGGGAAACACACTACTTAGTCTACTTGCACGACTTGCAAAATTTAGTTATACCATTTTGTTCGGAAAGAGTTAGTTCTTATTTTTATTTTTTGGATGTAACATAATGGGGGTGTTGGTGTGCGTGTGACCCATAATGTGTGTGTTTGTTTGTATTTTTGAAACATGATCGTGTGTTTGGATACAATTTAACCTACGGCAGATTCATACCGCCGTACCGCAAGACAAACCGACGTCAGACAGGAACCAACACGACACAAAGGACCCGTACCGTTCCACCGAGAAAACCCTTCCCTCTCTAGTCTCTCCCTCCCGTGCTAGGGTTTCTCCACCGCCGCCGCCGCCGCCGCCGCCGCCGTCTCGCCGCTCCGGTCAGGTCCGGTCCGCCTCCACCGCCTCCCTCAGGTACCGACGGTTCCCGGTTCTACTCTTCCCGTATCCCACCCAATAATCCAATCGGGTAGCGTTTTCGACTCGGTTCGTGCTTTTCTCGCGCTCGATCCCCCTCCCCCTCCCCCTCCCCCGGTAGTTTCTCTGTTGGTCTGTACGGCGACGCTGAAATCTAGGGTCCACCCGCTTGTTGTTTCTCCTTCTGTGGATCTCTCTGAGTATCAGAACTGCCGCTTATTTAGTTTCTCCTGTGCGCAGATCGCCGGCTTCCCTTCTTGAGAGATGGCCTCGATGGCGGAGGAAGCGGCTGCCAATGTAAGCATCGATTTCCCATCAGTTTGTCTGGCTCTCTCGGAGCCAGCCCTTCTCGTCTCAGCCAGCTGTTTTTTCTGTATGGCTAATTAATCACTGACTTGATTCTCCTGTTTGGATGCTATCTTCCTTCTGGCAGCAGGTAAAGAAGGAGGAGGAGGAGTTCAGCACGGGGCCTCTGTCCGTGCTCATGCTCAGCGTCAAGAACAACACTCAGGTTGGTGAAAGCTTCTTACCTGTATCGAGACACCCATGCTTGAATTTCCTTTCTACTGTATGTCTGTTTGCGCCTCTGTTTGAATGAATTGAACACCCGCTGCTGTTCTACTGGTGTGTAAACCGGCTAAAAAATCAGATAGACCTAGTTGCCGCCTGTTATCTGGGCTATTTGCTAAAATGCCCCACTTTACTTTGCCATTTGTCCCAAAAGGCACATTTACTTTGGCATGGATGAAATGCCCTGCTTTACATTGCCCATTTGCTAAAATGCCCCGTTTAAGTGATTTAGTGCTAGTTGGAATAATCGCCTGTTATCCTGATGTGCAAGTTAACCGTAGTCTCCTGAATTCGCCTTTGGTAACTATGCTGCAATCTGAATACTGTGTAGTTAAATGCATCATCTCATGACATATGAGGATATAACCTTAGTTCTGTGCAGCATTTTTTCCTAGTGTTGTTGCGTATAATAGACCCTGAAATAAATGCAGCTATGTAACTCAGGTTGGTGAAAGCTTCTTTCCTGTATTTGAGACACTCAGGCTTGAATTTCCTTTCTGCGGTGTCTGTTTGCATATCTGTTTGAATAAATTGAATACCTGCTGCTGTTCTACTCATGCGTAAACTGGCTAAAAGTCAAATAGACCTAGTTGCCTGTTATCCTGCTGTGCTGGGCAAGTGGACCGTAGTCTGATGAATTTGCCATTGGTACTGCCCTTAAGTACTACTCCCTCCGTCCAAAAATAAGTGTCTTGGATTTGTCCAAATATGGATGTATCTAGATGTAAAAACATGTCTAGATACATTCATATTTGGACAAATTTGAGACACTTATTTTGGGACGGAGGGAGTAGGTAGTTAAATTCATCATCTCATGTCGTATGAGGATACAAGCTTTGTTCTGTGCAGCATTTTTTCCTAGTGTTAGTTGGATATAATAGACCCTTTTTTGTTAAGTAACCTGGAAGGTCTGTTTTAGCAGACCTTATGTCTCTTGGTTGGAATTTTAAGAAGGTGATGTAGTGGTCTCACTCGACGGTATTGCATTGTGTATTTCGATGAGTCCAACAATGAGAATGCCTAGAATCGGAATTTTTTATGGTCGGTTGGGTTCTTATGCACTTCATTGTGTGGGTTCATTTTTTAAACTATGGTTCATTTGGCTGCAATATTAGTTGCTGGCTGCTTAATTAAGTCTTGAAGCTTGAAACATGTAGCCTGTCAATGAACCCTTTGAGTGAGCCCAATGCGCATCAACCTTGTTATGAGATAAGCTTTTGAGCTAGACTAAGTTATTGGCAGGTCTGCTTGATAGTTGCTACAAGTCTTGCTGTGAATAATGCTGCACTCTTAGTGCCGTACTGCCATGTAGTTAAGGAAACAGCCATAATTGTTTGCAGCATTTGTCGTAGGGTTATTTTTGCATATAATAGTCCCTTGTTATTAACTGAAACAAATGCAAGACAATGTAGCCTCGAATTTCTCTTTTAGCAAAGTTTATGTCTCTTGGCTGAAATCTGAAGGCAGGGATGCAGTTGTCTAGCTCGACACAAACATGTATCTACTGGTGATATATCCTAGCTTAAGTTTCAAAACTACAGGGCGTATGCTACGGCTTTATATATTTCATTATGCCGGTCACTTCAGTCACTATATTGAATTTGACCGCAAGATTATTTTCTGTCTGTTTAATTGAGTAATTCATTACTCAACATTCGAAATGTGTAGCCATGTACCCTTGGCTGATCCAATGCACAATCAATCTTGATTACTATTTTTGTGGATGGGGAAAAGTTTAGCTATTAGCTGCTCTGCTTGATAGCTGCTACAAATTGTATTTTGTGTATTTCTGTTTGCTTGATGTAAATTTTGAATGTGTGCCTAACCTGTAAACTCTGCTCGTTGCAAACTCACTCGTTCTACTCTTTCTACTCAGTATATGATATATTAGGAAGAAGTATCTCTAGGTTTCTGTACGTCTGCACTTGTACTGACCACCCATGATGTTTTGTGTTCTGAATTCTGATGAAGTATGCTCTCTTGTGCCTCAGGTGCTTATCAACTGCCGGAACAACAAGAAGTTGCTTGGCCGAGTGAGGGCGTTTGACCGCCACTGCAACATGGTTCTTGAGAACGTCAGGGAGATGTGGACTGAGGTATGCTGGCACATCATCCCAACTGTTGCATTGTTTCCCTTGTTGTATTGCTGTGCTCACTGACATCTGCTGCTGTTTTTACAGGTTCCAAAGACTGGCAAAGGCAAGAAGAAGGCCCTTCCGGTGAACAAGGACAGGTTCATTAGCAAGATGTTCCTCCGCGGGGACTCGGTCATCATCGTTCTCAGGAACCCGAAGTGATTCCAAGGATGCCTTTGAAGAGCCTCTTTGCTACGTCGCTGTTAGTTTGTAATGTTGGATGCTCTAAAACTCGGGTAGTGTTTAAGACACGGGTCATGGAGCCAGAATTTTAGTGGAAGTGTTGACGGTTCAGTGTTGTAGCCTGGGATGTTATGAGTTTGCTCATCTTTGTGGTATCTAACTTGGCCGGTAGTTCCTTTGTGGTATCAGCTGAAGACTGTTTTTCAGAATGTTTGTGTTTGCCTTCCTCTTTCTGAGTTTGTGAACCGGTAATTGCCAATCCAGGGAGTTCATAATTCATTGTTTATATCTCATTTTAGTAGCTTTTATTTACGCCCCATTTTATCCATATATCTTGTATTTTAGCGGTTTCTGCTTTTTGTATATGAGGCTATCAACACCATATTGGTATGGATAAAAAACTCTGAAACCTGGGCACATTTGGGGATGGCAACGCAATTGATATCTGAGAGGACGAGTGGAGTTGATCACAGAACAGAGAGCATAATACACTCCACAGATCAGTGGAACGAATAACTTAGAGCGGAATTCTGGCATCACCATCAAATTGTCCCGAATGGAAGTTTGAATATGGAGGGAGACCGAACCACAACGATGGTCGCGGCGAAAGCAAAATGTCACGCTGGTTCTGGAACAGCCGACTATTGCATACAAATACTGTCTTGGATCGTTTATGTCAACAACGGGTCCATAGCTCAGTGGTAGAGCAATTGACTGCAGATCAATAGGTCACCGGTTCGAACCCGGTTGGGCCCTCCTATTGTTTAATTCTTTTTTTTTTTTTTACAGAATACTAGTCGCATTGTGCACCAACCCAATATTCTTTTCTATCAATCGCCACTGTATTCTAGGATGGTAAATATTGTCTCAGCTTTACCCCTGCGGCAGCCAATGCCTAAACCATTTTCTAGCAAAAACCGCCCTATCTCCTTGACACGTGCTCGGTGCTCCCTCCATGTTTTATGATGAAACAAATTTCAAAGAAATTTAGTGTTTCAAATGTTGATACTACATCTTTCTATAAACTCGATCAAAATTAAACCAGTTTTACTTGATACATTCCTAGAACTTCAACTGGGCTGGAACAGAGGGAGTGCTAGGACTAAAGTAGAGGTTTTCTCAAGGATCGGCAACATGTTCGATGCAACAAATTTCTTCCCGCCGTTCATCCATGTCGATCCCACCGCCTCCTCCGATGAAGTCAAGTTGGTTTGCCTCGTCGCAAACAACACTTGTGAGCTCTTTATTTTTTGAACACCGCGAAGGGTGGAGGCAAACACCACAACCACAAATCCATACCGGCTCTGACGGAGGCTCTGATGCCGCTACCAATGGCATCTTGTACTCGTCGAATAGAGAAATATCAAACCGGCGACACTATGCCTACGCCGGACCTCGAGAGCGAGCAATGGAATGTCGGCACAACCGAAGGCCCAGGAGTAAATTACACAAAACCATCACACTGAAGCCATCCAGCTTCTAAACATAAGCACCACTTTTCGGAAGCAGCCTCTAATGTTAGGATCCGAGATAGCGTGCTAGAGGTGGGAGCAATTGACATGGGTGAGTTCTTCCTTAGTGCCTCAATATTGTGGCATCGCACGTCCATCAACACATAAACATTAGAGTGAAATGCTTCGCGTCCGTCCACATGTACACACTCACATTAGGCAGGCTTCACGATTGACATCCCCATTGTATGAAGCCAATCAAAACTTCAGAAATATCGATGACAATAAAATAACGTTCAGACCACAAATGGAGAAGGTCTAATTCTTATTATCTCTACTGAAATGAATCACTCGGAAAGGTAAAGACAAAATTACTCAGATAATTCTTAACTTAGTTTCCACAATCCCCATTCACCATTCCTTAGAAACAATGCGTGACAGAATGTATCAAAGAACTTACTAGAAAGTTCCCATGATTTGTGTTTATCTAGCGAAGAGTGACTGGTCTGGTACGAATTGCTTCTTTGGTCAGTTCGTCCAGCATCTTACTTATTTCTCTCTGTTTTTTCTGTGTGCTACGGCATGCACATCCTCTAACACCCGCACCATGGTGGCTGCAAATCGTGCTGGCTTCTTGCTTCGAAATGAGCTAGCCATGCATAATTACAGATGCACATTCTTTTACATATCAAACAGTGGAGGTGAAGAAGATGAAGAAAGAAAGCCACCAGGCTTTGCCCACATAACACCATACCAACATACGGATACTGGCAATTTGGTGCCGATTGAAGACTGAAGATCCATCACTATGTCAGGTACTCGGGTCTTACATCCAAATTCTGTTCCAAGAATGCTATAGAATTTTGCCATTTGCAAAAGTAAATCTGACAAATTACAGTCAGATGTAAGTGCAGACTGCAGAGAGTACTCAACAGTTGCTAGCTGCTACTTGTCCACCTGCGGAATTTGTTTGGGATGTTGCTTATGCAGCAACGTTTCGTGTTACAGGTTAATTTCTGTCCTAGGAACGCATGAGTTCTCCTAATCATCTTACCAACGTAACTGATTAAGCGGGCTATGATTCAATGGTGACCAACGTGAGCTTAAACTCCTAATCATCTTACTAAGATTTATTTTGGTTCAGATGTGAAGGAGGACATTTTTTACGACCACGCTCATAACCTGAAACACTCTGAAAAGACAACAGCAAACACTCCGGGTTCGACAGGGTTCGTGATCTAGCGCAATCAGCCCATGTTCGTATCTTAATTTGCACAGAAAAGCAACAGCTCCTTCAAAACACACGAAGCAAATTAAGAACAAAAAGCTATGATATGAAAAATCAGTAAGAGTAAAAGGGAACATCCGGCAAAGTACTCTTAGACGACGATAGCACGCTTTCAGTTAACACTGACGATAATCTGATCAAGTACCCAAAACATCTAAGTAGCAATCCTCGAACGAGAAACATAACCAGCGACTGAAACTAAACTGAGATTTGTGCGCGACGAAGAAGCAAGATCATATCAGTTGGCGCGGGTGCCGTCGTTGGTCAGCGAGCCCATCCATGGCGGCGGCAGCATCCCAGTCTGCTCGTGCACGGTGGACAGCAGCGGCGGCAGCATCTTGTACACCCCGGCCACCTGCTGCATGGCTCCACCAGCGTCGCCGCCTGCCCCGCCCTCGCCGCCGTTGCTCCAGATGCTGATCTTGGGCTGCATGCCGTTGACGGCGCCGGCGTTGATGCGCGCCATCTCGGCGTACACGCCTCCGTCGATCATGAGGTAGTCCCTGAGCGCGGAGTAGTTGCCGCCGAGCGCCGCCAGCATGGACGCCACGTACTCCGCCTTGGCCTTGCCCACCAGCGCCACCGCCTCCGCCTCCCTCTGCTTCCCGTAGAGCCTCGCGTCCTCCGCCGTCTTCTGCTCGAAGAAGCGCGCGTCCGCCTGCGCCTTGCGCGCGTCCGCCACCTTCTGCTCCTCGTACAGCTTCGCCTCCGCCGCCTTCTGCCTGCTGTAGAAGAGCGCGTTCGACTCTTGAACCTGCAACATTCATCCATATAACGTTCATGTCATAATGTGCATGTCGATCAAGAATTTCAAGATACAAATCATGCACGATCGAGATGAAAAACAGAATGGATATGATTCGTACCTGGGTTTCGTAGTGCACGGTGGCCTTGCTGAGCTGCTCGGCCTTGAGCTTCTCGGTCTGTCGGAGCGCGTTCTTGACCTCGACCTCCATCTGCAGCTCGGCCTCGCGGATGGCGACGGCCTTGGCGGCCTCCACCTCGGCGACCTTGGCCTGCCTGTCCCAGCCAGCCTTCTTCATGGCGAGGTCGGCCTTGGCGGCGGCGATGTCGGCCTCCCTGGCGTTCTCGAACACCTGCACCTCGGCCTTCACCTTGGCCTCCTCCTTGAGCCCCTCGCCCTGCTGCCGCACCGACAGCACCTTGGTCTGCGCGTCCACCTTGGCGGCGTTCTGCCTGGTGAGCCCGTCCCTCTCCTTCTCGCCGACGGACCCCTTCATCCTCGCCTCCGCCACGTCCACCCTGGCCTGGCTCGCCGCGTCCTGCTGCGTCTTCTGCCCGAGGTAGGAGAAGTACTCGTGCCCCGGCACGTCCACCAGCTGCTTCACGTTGGAGTTGTAGATGTAGAGCCCGAACTGGTTGAGCTCCTGCTGCACGTTGTCGAACACCTTCTGCTTGAACGTCTTGGTGCCCCTGAAGATCTCCTCCATGGTGAGCTCCGCCGCCAGCACCCGGGTCTCGCCCTCGATCACCCCCTTCACCATCTCGTGGACGTGGTTCGACCCGCTGTCCAGCGGCGCGATGAGCTTCGCGTACAGGAGCAGCCTCGCCTCCACCGCCTTCCTCGCGGCCTCGCCGAGCTCGAGCGTGGTCACCTGGGGCCCGATGGTGAAGACGGCGGGGAGGATGAAGGGGAGCTTCTCGGCGCTCATGGCGTTCACCTCGAACGTGTAGTTCACCGGCACGATGCTGAACTTCTTGCACTGCTGCCCCACGAACACCAGCGACTTCTTCGCCAGCTTCACGTCGTCGATGCCCCAGCCCGTGATGGCCAGGTACTCCGACGCGTCCGCGACCACGTACTTCGCCATCGATCGATCTTCTTCTTCCTCAGCAGATCTCCCTCTCTCTCGATCGATCAAAGCTGGTCAATTGAGAGATCCTCGACGCACAGCCTGCAGGTCCATATATATACACACCGAGGGCGAGATCAATCAACGCGTGGACAAACAAGGAAATCTATGTAATTGAGGACGGTAAACATGGCAAACATCGCGGCGATGAAGCTTCCGCGTAATTGCGTAGCCGGCTGTTACCCAGCTCTTGCATTTATGGAAACGAATCGCGCACACAAGGAATTAAAGACGTGTAAACATGATATGGCGTGCTGGTGTGCGTGGCGACGTGTGTGCGTTGCTGGGGGTGCAGGAGGCGAGCATTTGCCCCCTAAAAGACACGAACTTTTGAGCTCGTTGGCCTCGGCGTCCATGGCGGAGGTACGCTTGGGTCGACCGACGAGCTGAGCGTGCGAAACGGAGGAAAGAAGGTGGAAGTGGGACGGAAGCTCACCGGGAGGAGCTCGGCGTCGGGGTTCTTCGCCGGGGAGCAGAGGAGACAGCGGCGGTCGAGAAGAGAGGAAGTGGGTGGCGGCAGGAGGGGGAGGAGGAGAAAGGGGATAGGGTTTGGAAGGGGGCGTCGGCGCGCTTAAGTAGGAGGTGGCGTGGCCGCTGGATGGAGCTCGACCCGACGTGGCATGGCGGGGCGTCCAACTTTGCCCGATTTGGGTGGAATCGCCTGACGGCAGGAGGACGAGGGGAGGTGCACGCACCGTTTCCGTCCGATTGGGCCTCGGGTCGCCTCGGCGGAAAGTGACCGCGGGCTCAAAGCGTTTCCCGGGCCCGTTTTTCATTTTCTGGGATTTTAACATTTTGTTTTCTGAAATGCTTTTCTATTTTCAAATGTTTTGATTTTCAAGAAAGATGGAGGGATTAAGAACTCAAATAAAACTGGAAATCTCCTACAAGATTCACAAACAGAAAACCACATTATAAAGGCAAACTTTACGTTTGAAGAGAAATAAAAGTGACATGGAGAGATGAGAAGATTTTTATAATAGGCTTTAAAGAATTTTATTTGCTAAAACCAAATAGGGTTTTGTTTTGCAACCTTCAGAGAGAGAGAACAAGATTTTAAAAGCTTTTGATGACACAAGTGTTGTCATTTTATGCAATTTTGTTTAAGGCAAAGAAGGGTAATGTGATAATATGACGGTGATGATACTGTCATAAATGAAACAACAAGCATAAAAAGAAAATGGGCCGTACTTGGGATGTTATATCTTACCAACCTTGATTTTGGTAGAACAAAACAACGAATAGTTGCTCCTTATCCATTCGGTGTTCTTCAGTAATTTCTCTCATATGTTTCTGTTTGCTGATGCGACAAAATTTACTTGTCCTGTTCATTTGATCCATTGGATATTTGTTGCTACATATATATGATAATATATTCAAGGTTTTATTCCACGCAATTACAATTTATAGCAATCTCGCCAAGCTCTGCCCCTGGCAGCCATGTTGGTGTTCTCCTTCCGTCATTGGGCCATGCTTTGTCTCTAGGAGCATGCGCTCTCCGACGCTCTACGTCAAAATTGTCCAGCATGAGCGATGCGAAAAGGAGAGCCAGCTACATACTGCAGCCAATCTGTATGGCTGGCAAGATCCGAACCCCAAACCAATCTACACCTAAAAAGACCCTACCACAAAAAGGGGAAGAACCAGGTGGAGCACCCGAAAAACCTCATTTTCACCTCTTTGGTCTTTTCCTTATGACTTAATTGGAACCTTTTTTTGTTACCCGACATACCCCTGGAATCCAACAAAATTACGCATGATGGAGGTGAAACCAGCAGAACTACGTCAAAGGCACTCGGGAGGTGAGGTTCCTAGAGTCGGCGATTGGACTTTTCTTCTTATTTGTGTTGGGTAGTTCATAGTAGTAACATGGAAAATTATATTTGATCATAAATTCTCACAAGATATCCTCTGGTGGGCTCTTAGTGGGGATTTCGCGCTATAAGAATGGAAGGGGGGGGGGGGATATGTGCCGAGAAGAAAAACACACTGCTAAAAATTAATTTACACCATGAAAAAATATAGCACGGGCGGGATATTTTGTTGCGAAAAATAAATAAATCCTCACCTACTGTATTTGACATGCCGCACTCAGCAAAGATGGTGACCGTTACAGTTATGCTAGACTCGGTAGGTGGGGACACATGTCCAGTTGTTTTGCCGAGCGTACATCTTGGTCAGGTTTTTTTCTTCTACTAGCTAAATGCCCGTGCGTTGCTACGGATTTAAAAAATACTAATGACATAATCATTCTAATTCTGTAATTTGTTTTGACGACATCTGGTTTGCAATGCCAATGTTTTTATCACCTTTTTCTTTGACCACAAAAAAGATAACACTTGTACATATATGGTGTACAACTGAGAATAACAAACTAATACAATAATAACAATTTATCTCGTGGCACTTGAAAATAATGCATAACCTTGTAACCCATTAGGATGTGATTCAATAGCTCATTCTTAAGAGTAACTACTAATTCATAAATTTATATTCTCATACAAAAATTTTAAATTATAATTGGCAAACCGACATCGGTTGTACAACATAATTTTAGCTCATGGCAAACCATGTGCAAACACATAGCATCAATGCAATGCACAATATGAATGCATGTCAATTTTAGCCTCTAAAACTAAAAATGAGCTCTAATTAAGTGCTATAAAATAATTGGGGACCATTTGCTATTTTATAGCATTTTATGGGAGGAATCCCCAATTTTAAGCCAATAGTGGCATTTTTGTAGTTTTGAACAACTTTTAATTTTAGTTTTTTAAACATGCATGATTTTAGCATGAATAGATAGATCTCATTTTTCTGCAAACTTTGGTATTTTATTCATAATTTTTTGAATTACAGAAATAAAGATATTGAATTTACAAATTAATCACATTTTCTAGAATTTATGAAAAAAGATTAAAACTCTAGCAGCGGGGTCCACCTATCAGGGATTTCGCATTTTTGGAAATGAAGGACATATGCCCGTGCGCTGCTACGGGAATTCATTAAATTGTTAGCAAAACTATTTATATATATATATGAAATATTTTGATCGTCTCAATATCCAATGTGCCTAGCAAAAAGTGGTAGTGTTACAAAATTCCACTTTACACCAGGAAGTAGTTGTATTTTCATCGACTCAAAATTCCACGTTGCGCCAGGAAGTTCATGTAACTAACATACACAAATCCGTGAAATATCGAAAACATATTGCAGCCACTATATTGGTATGTTATTGTCAAAACATTCAAGATCTGAAGCAAAAGTGTGAATATTGCAAAGGATCTAAACTACTTGTGCTAATCAGAATCTAAACCGAACTGTGCCTATAAAGGCGGTGAGGAATGACCACCAGATCAATCTCCGGCCGAATATCCGACACCATCATTCGTAGCCGTGGGAACTGAATCTGCACACGGGAAATCAAATGTTAGATATTAAGAGGAAAATGTAGAGGCATGAATATACGGGTTGATGTGTCGACGTAGCAGAAGAAGAATACAAAGCAAAATGGTTCTGAACTCATAGAGGAAAACATGTAATCAGTTACTCCCTCCGATCCGTAAAAAACGTCGCCGGAAAACAACTTGGAGCGAACAAATGGCCGGATATGTTGCGACAGTTTTTTCGGATCCGAGGGAGTACATTGTGAACTCACTAATGAAGTGATGCGATTGAAATAAGGATCAGTAATTAAGTTGTCAGAAAATAGTTCTTAGGCAAATTGGGCATTGCCACTTCAGACAAAGAGATGTAGTTCGATTAGACAAAGGAAAGAGGAAAATTTTGACTTGAGAAGAAAAACAATGATTCCTAGATTCAAAATTTAATGAACACGGTGATACTTAGCACTTCATGGTCCACCGTAATCAAAGGGAGAAGAACAAATATTAATTGATCTTTGTCTTGGATCAACCACAATACAAATTCACGGAAACAAAATCTGGAGGTTCAAAAATCGTGGAAGATCTGAACATATCTATTAGTCACTGGGAAACAAAACATTATCAGATGATGCTATGCAACTTGGAAACAAATCTTATTCACTTGCCATCCGCTCGAAACATCTAACGCCTGAGCCATCAATGGGAAGACGAGCGACCATCATCCCACTTTCGACAATAGCAAACGTGGTGGTTTCCACTCTTGCCTCAGAGTATGAAATATATAGGATTTTTTCAAAATAGTTTTGCAAAGATCAGAAGCCCCAAAGGAGGTTCTATTTTCCTCTCCTTTTAATAATAGCACCAGAATCCCGAGTTCAACTCATAAAACTTAACTCAGGGAGCAACAAATAAATAGAAAAACACATTAATAAAAAAATATCGTCATCACACAAAGCTATGATGACAAAGTAGAAACACATCTGTTGCTAAACCGAAATCTCCTCCTATACTGTACTTCAGAACTATTATTCGGTAGTCAGTACCCAAATAGAAACGTGCAGCCACCTCATGAGCCTTCTGTAGTGCCACTCAGAAACCAAAGAATGGGAACTCCTGGTCTCCTATATTATTTAAAAAATAATCCTACCGAACGAAATCATGGAGTCATAACATTTCGTTGAGAGCATTGTGCTACATGGCAGTTCAGCTCGTCTACTTGTACTTTTTCTTTGAGGAACTTTTCTACTCATTTCAGAAAGGTCGATGGAAAATCAAAATAGAAGTGGTGATTGATCATAACTTAAGATGTACAGTACATTATAAGGTGCTGAAAATAAAATCATTATTGTATATAGCTAGAGTGTTCGCTAGGAAGCAAAACATGGATATTGTTGTGACGTTAAGCCCAAACTGGAGTAAGAAGTTATTCTACTGAAAGATAATAATCCATAGCTACTCATTTCTATGCCCAACAATCAGATTCTGAGATGAATATAACGCAAATGTAAATTAAATATCACAATGAAAGTGTACAGAACCACTGTCTTTCGGCTGCAACATATGTTCTCAATAATTAATTGTCAGCATGAATCATATAGTACACAATATGATCAGATTTACAATAGCTGAGGAAGAGCACCTTATATGAACATGCCTCATAGAGGAAACTAAGCACTCAGTAACCTGATAGACAGTCCCCCGTTGTACCACTCTGAATATCATCAGTAGATATCCAGGTCATCGTCAACACCATGCTACCAGCCTGTAATCCATCAAAATGCATCGATTGTCAATCGTTGAAGCACAGGTTGCTAAATACATCGAACATTGCACGGTATCTAGTATGGTACTCACAATTAGTGATCAATTTCCCTAAGCTGTCAGGATTAAAATTGAGGGAGATGTGTTTAGAATCTTTTCATGCTGATGCTCAGAGACATTTCAACCTCAAGAAAATATTTATCATAGATTGCGTTCTGGTAAATATAACTACTTAAGTTGATGGTCAGAGATGTACCAACGGCAAGCATATTCTGCAACAAAAGGTTCTTCAATTGAATATTATCGACGAACAAATATGAATGGCAGCTTGTACACCAAAACCTCGCTTATGCACCATGTACAATTTTCCCTGCAATAGAGAAACACCAGATTTGTTGTATGTATCAAGCAAGAAAAGGAACAACACAACGTGTGCATCATTGCACATGCTGGCGTTAAATAAAGGAAGTTCTTAGAAGCTTTACTGGTGCCTTCTACACAATACAAAATCTGAACCGGTTACAATGTACAATACCCAGGCCAGTGGTCTACATGAAATTAATTATGGAGGTGCAGATCCACGACCAGCCCCATGAAGGTTAACGACGCCGGAGTGGCGCCATCACAGTTGGCTCGCAACATTGAGAGCAGCGATTTCTCTGAAGCACACACCTGAGCACCAACCTAAAGCGGCAGCAGATGGGCCTCATGGCGTCTCCGGAATTTGGAGGAAGAGGGGGATGCCGGAGTTCATCCGTGAGACCTGCCGCCCACCTCCCCGTCCTCCAGTTCGGTAGCCGGCCTTCTCCTGTGCCTTCAAGACAGCACATCAGCAATGGAGACAGCTGGTACAGTCGTCCCGTCCTACACAGTGCTGATCCGGTCGCGGCCGGCTAGAACGGATCTGCCGGACCTCGACATCGATACCTACAGCGGGAGCGGACGCGCGGCTCATTGTCCTCGACCCCTATGAAGGAGGGTAGGCGCCCAGAGCGAGGTGGAGCCGCGGTTCCCGCACGCGATGGAGGAGGCTAGGAGAGGCGGCGCTCGTGTGGTGGAGGACGATATGGGCAGGGGCGCTCGCGTGGTTGAGCCCTGGGGCCGGCCGCCAGAGCGAAGAGGGAGAGGGGGCGCCGACAACGTCCCCGAGTCCTGACGCCATATTTTCTTGGGCTTGGCCCATTAGTCGCGTACGCGGAGCGAGCGTAGCTGCGTAGGACGGAGTTGGACGAAAGAGGACAGAACGCGTGAGAGGGCAGAACGAGAAACACTATTTTCTTTTTAAGTAGTAGAGAGAGATAGAGATTCTCCTTTTACGGAGCATATTTATTTTGCGGAGTGTTTTTATTTTTTACAGGGCGTACATCTTTGCCGAGAGCTTTTTTAGTTTGTTGCCAAACATATTTCTCTACCAAGTGTTTTTCAATTTATTTGTAGAGTGTTTCTCCATCCGACACTCGGCAAAGACCGTCTTACCGAGAGCCCGTGGAAAATTACTACTAGAACGCGGCCCTGGGTTTTCATTTCATCGAAACTGAAACCGAACCGATCCCTCACGCGGTCGAGCTACAGCTTGTTGTGGATCACACGCGTCTTTCCGGTTTCAGCCAAGTAAAAGTTCATGCCGTTTCGCTCTGCCCCGCCGCTCCAGGAAAGCTTCCACCGCCCATGGAAGTTTCCGCGCTAGCTCCGGCCGGGGTCGTCCCGGCGAGGAAGCAAAGGTGGTCCGGTGTGGTGGTTGTTCATCATCCATTACGCCTTTGCGTGTAGATGGATGATGCTGCAGCTATTTCGAGCAAGTCCCCTCACATGCCATAAGGGATCTAGGTCTCTAGCTACGGTTTGGTTTTCAGCGGCGATGTGATCATCTTTTATCAAAGACGATTCGAATGATCATTTGATACTGCTAGGAAAAAGACGAATGGTGCTTGTGACGAGTGACGTACACGTTAGAGCATCTCCAGTCGCGCGTTAACACAACATTCGGATGCGCGTCCGGACGGGGTCTATTGGCGTCTACGGACGAGCTGGCGCGTATTGGCGCCGGCTGTTCCCAGTCGCGGCCCCAATACAAAAAATTTGAAATAAAATTCAAACTCGAAATAACATAAATTTTATTCAAACTTTATGAAATTTTACATGTTTGGACAAAATTCGGTAAAACTGGGTTCTTCGCCGGGGAGCAGAGGAGACAATGGTGGCCTAGGTAGATGACGCAGTCCGCAGCGACTCCGGGACGGACGTAGTCGACGACCTTGGCGGAGGTTCCGACAGCAACGACACGGGCGGGCTTTATGCTCCTGTCATGGTGTCGGAATAGAGGGGGAGGAAGAGGGTGGCGGCAGCAAGGAGAGGAGAAAGGGGATAGTGTTTAGAAGGGGGCGTCGATGTGGTTAAGTAGTAGGGGGCACCGGGGCGTGGCCGCTGGATGGAGCTCCACGAGAGAGAGAGAGAGAGAGAGAGAGAGAGAGAGAGAGAGAGAGAGAGAGAGAACGTTTTTATAATGACCTTTTAAAGAATTTAATTTGCTAAAAAATAGGGTTTTCTGGGGTTTTGGTTTTCAACCTTGATAAAGAAGATAGAGATACTACCTCTGTTTCTATAAATAAGGCGCACACGCATTTCAAGATGAACTTTAATCGAAAAATTTGATCAAAAATATCTTGATTATATTCTACATAATTAGTATCGTTGGATTCATATTGAAAAACACTTTCTGATGATGCTAATTATATACCAATAATCTTTATATATTTGGAGTAATTCTTGATCAAAGAAAAACACGTAAAACAAGTGCGCCTTATTTATTTGAATGGAGGGAGTAGATAGAGAACAATATTTTAAAATCTTGGCATGAGACAATTGATATCATTTTATGTATTTTTTTAATGCAAAAGGGTGACATGATAATATGATGATGACGATGATGTCATAAATACAACAAGCATAAAAAGAAAAAGGGTCATACTTGGGTTGTTACTAGCGATGGAAATAATATCCGTGGATCAGGGGTATACATTGAATCTACACTTCGAGAAAAAAATGCCAGATTCTAATGTGAGTAGTGACCGGTTTACCATTCATGTTGGATTGTGCGATAGGTACTATTTGTTGTCGGACTTGTCATTTTTCTTTCTTCATGTGTACCCAGATTTGAAACTCTGCGTTATGATAGATGCATAAAATGTTTACTTTCAAATTCAAACAAACTTCCGTTATTTCTCAATAATTGGGAGCGGCGTTTGTGCTCCCGAGCTCACCAGCTCCTGTTGTTTCAACGAAAATAAAAAATAGTAAATCATTATGAAAAATTCTGGAAAAATTGGAGACACACACATATAAGTTGTTCACACTCGTGAAAAAGTTCGGAATGAAAATACATTCCCTGCACTTTGTACAAAAACAAACACATTTTTTGAAAACACTGATTTTGTCTTTTTTGCACAGAGCGTAGGGAATGTCTTTTCATTCCGAAAATTTTCACGAGTGTGAACAACTTATATGTGTATGTCTCCAAAATTTTTTCAGAATTTTTCATAATGTTTTACTATTTTTTATTTTATTTTTTTGAAAACACAGGAGATGGTGAGCTTGGGTGCCGAATTGAATTTCCGTGGATAATTCACTTTTACAACGGTAGCAGGTTGCACCAAAAGGTGGGAGCACTATATACTTTCTCCAACATACTGGCCTCGGCCTCCATTGGCCAGGAAAAATCCTTCCCGGTCGAGAAACAATCATTTGAGTTGAAGCCCACATCAATGTTTTATGTTTTATTATTAACATTTTGTATGGCTGAAATGCATCTCCAAGAATGGCCCCACTTTTGGGCCCTTAAACATCAAGTAGGTGCGACACCAACTCCAGCGATAGCCTATGTTTCAAGGCCCCTATTTTTGTGTGAACTCGGTTAGGCTGCGGCGGCGGAAATGTCTGCCAAGTCGGCGACTAGAAGTAGGGTCTCTCATGGAGCCCGATTTTTTGAAAATCCAAAATTTCCCTTTCAAAGTTTCAAAAATTTCTGAAAAAAATCATAGATATATTCAGTGTCGAACTCTATCAGTTCGCAAAAAACCAATAAGAAACAATTTGCATTTTAGACAAAAAATACAAATTTGACAGATGTTCAAAATTTGCACTGTTCACCGCACCTAGATCCATGCTTTGTATTTTTTCTCAGCCCAGAATAAAAATTATTTTGTATTTGTGTTTTGCACACTAGTAGAGTTCATCAATATTTACATCTACGAAAATTTTCCTGAATTTTTTAAAATGACAAATCTCATTTTTAATTTTCTTCAAAAATTTCTCCATGGATCCCGAGTTCCAAAATGACGCGCCGTCGGTTTTTGAGAGGTCTCCTAAAGTAGTGCCGCTGCCAGAGAACCAATGTTGCACCCAGAGGCTAGAAGTAAAGAGTTATCTATCCCATATCTCACAATCTGACAAACAGAAATACATTGACGTTCATGCACATCAAGCAATACGTTTACCCCCAATGGCCAGAACTATAAATAATAACGATATCTTTTCTTTTCTACCAACTACTTATAAACTATAATACATTAATAGTAGACGCCGAGGAAATGAGCAGCTAAATTTTCCTTGTTGAATTCCTTTTATTTCTACCAAGGAGTGCTCATGAATGAGAGTAAAAAAAACAAGAAAGTAATGGGTTAAACACTGAAATCAATTAACCCAGTCCTCCAATCACAGGCCAATTAGATTTTCTTTTCTATGTTAATAATCACTTCAACCCTTCTTCACGTTCACTTGTGCTCTCCTCATGCTCCATGCCCTGAGCTGTGGCACCCTGACCGTGGTGCTTCCATTGTTAAAGGCATACATGTGGGTCCCGTTATCGTTGACAAGCGCAACCGGATAAACTCTGGCCATGATACAGACCCTGCCACCGCCTCCGAAGCTCTCCACCGCCGACCGATCAATCTGCACGGCAGCAACAGTTTCAACTTCTGACATGAAGTGAATACCAGCATAAATGACAAAGCATTCCAACTCACCAGAGTTCTCAGAGATATCTTTCTTTCCCTCTCAAGGTCAAATTCAAAGAAGCCTCCATAGGCTGGTGTATACAGTCCTGGTTTCAGGGAAGACCTGTGCAAAGAAATAAATAAAATATTTCTTTATAGTTTTCTGACATCAATACATATGGACATTTTTAGAGATAAACAATATTAAGGCAAAAACCATGTATACTAACCTTCTTAGATCAGAGCACATGAGGATCATGTAGCTTTGCTGTGATTTGTAAACTCTGAAGTGCACAGCAGTGTGCTCCTCCATGCTGTCAGAGGCCAGGACAACAAGTCCAAATGGGCCTATGCCACCTAGAACTGATTCCCCTGCTTCCTGGCAATGCTTCTCGACGTCCAAAAGCCAGGAAGGATCAAACGGATCGGCGTTGTCGATGGATTCCAGCTCAAAATCTACCTCCACATCAGCCTGTTTCAAGGAAATGATTTGCCGCATTAGCTACAGTTGCTCTGAAAATATACTGAACACCTAATATATGCCAGTCTTTTTGTTGCCAAATATGTACAATTTATATAAATAATAACTATCAGAAGAGAGAAGATTCAACAACTTTTACTGGCATGAAACTTTGTGAGATTAGTTCTCTCTTTGTATGACCAAACCAAGCATGTTTGTGTAAAGGGAACTACCTGTAAAGTGTCAGTTCCCTTAATCTCAAAGACATCTCCCTTCTTCAGTTCTAGTCCTTGATGGCTGATTTCATTTCCTCGAAGGGACTCGACCTCTTCAACTGGCCATTGCAGCAACTGCTTGCTATAGCTGTCTAACCAAATTGTCCTAGGAATAGCCTGAATGTAATAACAGAAAATGTTAAAGATGTTACACTGATTTGCTACAGAAGTTAAATGATAACTCCGGTATTCTAATATGAAGCAATTGCATCCAGTGAGGAGCATATTTTCTTACATGGATTCCAGCCCATCCTTTTGCAACATCATCTGAGGAACTATCTGTCTCATTAGTCCAACCCCATATGATCCTCCTGCCCTTTTTCGAGTCGAAGAATGACTTTGAAGCATAGAAATTGCCGTAATCGATCCTCGACCACAGTCGACGGTCATCCAGAACTGTATCTGGCACAAAGGCATCACGTTTCAGATCATAAACCCCAATCATGTACTTGTCACATTGATCCAGGCTCATTTTTAGGACATGCTTGGCGCCATTCGGGATAGCTGCAGAAAGGTCCAGTCCACCGTTATTGCCAGGCAATACTGCGAAGAAATCAGGGCACTCCCACATAGATGAGGCATTGGATGAATACAGTGGGTGATCAACTCTAGTCCAACTCATAAAGTCTTGACTCTTGTACAAAAGTGCAGCACCATAGCCGTTAAGCTCAGCACCAACCGCTATCCTCCACAGTCCATCCGGTCCGATCCAGCCAGTTGTTGGATCCCTGAACTGGCTCGAGTTCAAGCCTGGTCCGACCGGTTGGATCACCGGGTTATTGCCTGCTTTGGTCCACTCCCTCAGATACGGGTCAGACCGGTTTTTGGGAGTCACAATGTTTTGCAGCTGACGGTTCTCCTTGTCGGCACCGGTGTATATGATGACCGGTTGACCACCGGACAGAATTGTGGCTGAGCCTGTCCAGCATCCGTTTATGTCGCTTGGGATATCACGCTCTATCGCGGGTTCTACTGGGATCCAGTTGACAAGGTCTGTTGAAACCGAGTGACCCCAAATTATGTTACCCCAGAGGGAGCCATTGGGGTTATACTGGTAGAATTCATGGTAGATCCCATTGTAGTACATTGGTCCTGAAAATTTTATGAATGCAGTATAAGTTGTAGGATGTGCAAATTCTGCTCATATTTTTACTTGAAAGCAAGATAATCATACCATTTGGGTCTTTTGTGTTGTCGAAGATTTCAAAGGATCACCAATCCATCGGATATACGAAAAAAAAATAGCGAATGTCAAGACTTGAAACAGGTGTACAATTAATAGGATTTGATAATTGATAAACAGGATCAGAGAGTCAACATTTCAAAACAGGACAGTACTTCATTACTTTTGGATAGGTATAACACATCTGTCAATATATTTTACAACACATGATTCCTGGTGTTGTAGTTTGGCCTGTTATGGAATGAGAAAAATATCATGCTTTGGTTAACCGAATGCTTTTTCTGACAGAAACGTAACACTAGCAGAGGACATCTTCAGAGAACACTCTGGGAGGAGTGTCATACACCTAGGTGACAAGGTACATAATACGCTCCCTAGGAAATCAACTCACCATCTTTGTGCAAGCATCTAAAAAGCATGGCTATCATCATACTATCGTAGTGTTACTGAAAATATCTAACTGCTCTGCCTTACACTGAGCACCTATTATGTGCAACATTCAGCAGCAGAGCTGCACAAGTATTGAATTGGCTACCTACATATCCCTCACCTATAACTACTTATTGTCACAAAAAATAGTATGCAATGATACTACCGCAAAAAATATCATGTATATCTTAACATGTTTATTATTCAATTTTGGCACAAACAAGATTAAGGCCAGCTATACCAGGTGTAACTTAGCTTCTCCAGTTGGGAATAACACCAACCGACAAATCAGACCACTAGCTTTTTCTTGGAGCAAGAACAAGGAAAGCATACCAAATCACAGAGTACCCTCTGATTGGCCACAACCAAAAGTCAACAGGAAAAGCAAGGAAGCAGAAAGACATGGACATACCATTGATCCAGTTCTTGGGGGGCTGGAAGTGGTAGGCAGTCCTATACCTCTTGCTGACAATGGAGGAGACCTTCGGAGAGTGTGGGTAGAGGACGACCCTCTCTCCATTGCTGCTGCAGACGAGGAGGTCGGATACAAGGGAGGAGAAGAAGAGGACAAGGGGCAAGAAGGCCCAAGCTTGGGCCATGGGGACAGGAGGGAAAGGGGAGATTAGTTCAGATGGGGATGTGGTGTGAGATGAGAAGACTTTGCTAGCTTGTTTTTTACGACCAGGAGTAGGCGACTCATGACACTTGCTGCCTTGATTAGGCTGGTCCAGGAGGATTTTTCGAGGTAAGGTCCAGGAGGATTTCAATAGTCACTTTCAGAGATGTTTTCTTGCTGAAAGAAATGGGTTTCAGAGGATGCATTTTTTATTTCCACTTGTTGTTGAGTTTTTTTTATTCTGAACCTTGCTCTGTTGGTAGTATCATGGAGAACAGGGCCACTGTCAGTCCCAAGTGGACGGGTTATAAATCTTGAAAGAAGGATGTGTTCCCTGACCTAGTAGAAGACACGCTAGAGATGACTGCAGAGGAGAGTAGTACTAAATGTAATTCAGGTTTAATATTTGTGGTCCTAAAATGTTTGTAAGAATATATTTCCTTTGAAAAAGAGATTTTGTATGAAATGGTTAAAAGTAAAAAGGAGGAAGTGAGCAGAAAATAAAGGTTATGAATCCAAGAATTTCGTGAGCCAAACTCAGCATCGTTAGTGCAGATTTATAAGAAACTGCTGCATCGACTTACACAAAACAGAAGAAAAAAAGTTGTAAAAACAGAAAATAGCACGGAAATAATAAAAATAGTTAATTAAACGAAACCACTTCAGGATCCGTTATATTGTCATTTATTACTTATTGCCTATCTCTACATGCAAGCATTCACATCATATTTTCTTTTAGCCATCAAATTATCGATGCCATTCTTTTTTTGCGGTTCCATTGATAAGATCACAATCCCGCTATGTAATTACACAGTTAAATCATGTGCAAGTGGAATACTGAAATTAATTTTGGTAAGCAAGTGAACTTTTCCAATTATTTTCAATGATAAAAATCATATAAATGTTACTCGAGATTATGTGTTCTGCCATATGTAAACGCTCAAAATTTTCTAAAAAGATTTCTTTAATTTTTTCTGTAAACATTATGCAGCAACGTGCATGGCATCTTCATAAAAGCTATCCACATCATTCGTTTGTTCAACCTGTTGATTTCAACTTATCTATATCAATCAGGTACACCCCTAAACCAAAACGACATTTAAATTATAAGATACACATACATTTCATGTTTATTAAATGTATGCTACTACCAAGTAGCTATTGCTTGCCCTGGCTCCGCCCCTGACGATCTCTAAATATCGAGGTATATAGAGAGATGTTAGTTCTAGGGGTGGATTACTCCTCAATTTCATGGAGATCATCAAGGAGTCGATGGCTGCACCGGAGATGCCTCCAACAACGATTCTAGTTGCTTTTGTTCCATGTCACTCCGTTCGAGTCGCAAATAATCCGGAGGGGTTATATATAGCCCTTGTTAGCGCAACATCGTCCCCGAGGGGCGCCAGGTTGGTCTCGCATGCTACTATGTTACAGCTAGTGGAGATTCGAACATAAGGCATGTCGTTTGCCAATTGTAATCTTCTCATCTTAATTTTTCTTCTCTGAAATTCTATCGAAAGGTTAAGTTCGGTGCCTGCATACCATATGTGTATACTTATTTGGATATGATTTTGTAGATGCACATTTCCTTGCACATATGTTAAATGATCACATAGTGTTCCATGCAAAAAATAAGTATGGGCTAGCCAATTTCCGTTTCTAAAACCACTTTGACTAAATTTGTTTCATGTATGTTCGCGGTGAGTGCACCTTTCCATCACTTGGTGTTTCCTTCACGCAATCCCTTGGTACACTGAAATCGTCGTTTGCCGATTCACCGCACGGCATTTTCCTTGTATTGAAGTTCAAACTAAAGTGCTTTCACCATTGTTCATGCGGACATCCCACGAAAGCCCGCGTAAATAGGCATTAGTTCAAAACGAATAAATTTGAGTAGAGAAATTATAACTAACATTGTTACATGGTATAGATGATAAATTTAGAACGGTTATTCGGGTGGGAGCGATAGCTGTTTTATGGTCGCTATGGCTGAGTAGAAACGACAAGGTTTTTAATGATAAAAATGTTTCCTTTATGCAGGTAATCTACCGGTGCACAGGTTTGCTCCGTTCGTGGTCCATATTACAACGCGCGGAGTTTCGCGACCTTTTTATGGAGGTTACTGTGCGACTGGAGACCACGGCGAGGGACATTTTTACACAACATGGGTGGCATAGGGATCTACGGATTGGCGGCCCAACTCCATAGATGATTGGCATGATCTTTTGATGTGTAATCTATCTATGTTTTCGCTCGTTGCTGGATGATGACTTTGTCGGCTGTGTGCATCTTTGCTATGCAGAGGCCGGGTGTAATACTTTTTATAAGTAATAAAGCCCTTTATCAAAAAAAAAACTAATATTGTTAATTTTGACTATAGAGTGGGGCCGATCAGACGCCGCCCTGCACAAGTTTTCATGAGTAGATTTGCAGTATCATATCTTATTAAGTTTAGTTCAATCTAGGTGTCCATGCATGACGATGGTGTCGGGGGCCAAGTCGATCCAAGTGGACGCTTCTATATATCGATCAGGTTTTGCCACTCACATGGATCCAGGTAGGTAGCTTCTCAGTCGAAGAGATCACTCACAAATATTGACGTATAAAAAAAGAATGTTGAAAAATAGTAAAATGACAGCTGTGGGATTTGAACCCACGCCCTTTCGGACCAGAGCCTAAATCTGGCGCCTTAGACCACTCGGCCAAACTGTCTTAGTGATTTATTTCTGCACTTCCTTATTTTGTAGTTTTCAGTTGTTACAACGAACGGAACGTTGTCGAGAAAACTGTCTTACTGTTCCATCAGTACGCGCACATATAATGGATATAAGCAGCAAACCATTTACATTTTTGAGAACCAGCAACGAGCGCAAGGAAGTAAGGAACTATCGCACTACCGCACTCCAGAACATGCTGCAATATTTTTTATTTTACTTTGCAAATGTCCCATCAAAATTTCTAGTAGCATGGGTTATTCTGTAATTTTTCATCACCGCCTTCTCCATGGCTAACGCATGGTGTTGTTGGACAAAATGCTCTTGTCGATGTGGTGCGTACACCTTTCTAGCAATCGGTATTTACTTCACGCAAGTCTGTTAACCCTAATCTAGTTGGGGAATCAGAAACGGAGGATTAGGGTTCATCGCCGAATTGATGTGAGTGGTTCGAATTACAACTACGCCTCAGCGTGTGATCCACGGCAGAGCCGTTTACATCCAAGCCAAGTTCTCTGATTCGCTTTCCTCTTACTTATACTAATCACTCATCCTTCAGGCGAGCAGGAGGCCGCCGTGTCCTGTTGCTTCTTCGTGGATGTTCTGGGCCGCTTGTTGGGCTTGCTCTTGGGTCTTCCCCTGGGCTTGTACTTGGGTCGCTAACAATCCCCCCTTCCTGAGATACAGCTTGTCCCCAAGCTGGTGCCGCCGGGAAATGTTGACGGAGAGCTTCAGAGTCTTCCCAGGTCTCGAACGAGTCATCGATGCTAGACCAATGAACCAGCACATGGGAAACGATGTTGAAGGATCTGAGTTGGTACCTAGAATGCAGATTCAGGGGACGGAAGAGTTGCTTGCACCTGAACATCTGACCCAATTGCTTTCTTCAGTTGGGATACATGAATGACAGGGTGAATACAGCTTGATTCTGGCAGCTCCAACCTGTAGGCGACACGGCCAACACGAGCCAACACTCGGTATGGTTCATAGTACTTAAATGCCAGTTTCTGATTAGAACGCACCACAACTAAATTCTGAATATAGGGCTGCTGTTTGAGGAATACCAGATCGCCGACCTCAAATTCACGAAATATGCGCTTCTTGTTAGCAGAATCTTTCATTTTCTGCTGAACACGCAATAGATGTTGTCGAAGCAAGGACAAAACCATGGAACGCTCATTCATCCATGATTGCAGATCAGTCACCTTGCAGGCATCATCAGGCACAATTCCAAAGTGGCGAGGAGAATGATTGTACAACACCTCGAACGGAGACTTGCCCAGAGCTGAGTGCCAGTTGGTGTTGTACCAGTATTCCGCTAAGGCCAGCCAATGCACCCAACGATGTGGGCAAGCGTGGGCGAAACAACGCAAGTATGCTTCCAATGACTGATTAACTCGTTCCGTTTGCCCGTCAGTCTGAGGGTGATATGATGAACTCATGCGCAATTTGGTACCAGAAAGGCGAAATAATTCCTTCCAAAAAGCACTTATAAAGACTCGATCACGGTCAGACACAATGGAAAGTGGCATACTATGAAGCTTGAATATGTTGTCCATGAAAAGTGATGCAATCGAAGCAGCTAAATACGGGTGCGAGATGGGTATGAAGTGTGCGTACCGAGAGAACTTGTCCACGACCACAAATACACCATCAAACTTGCCAGATTTTGGAAAGCCTTCGATAAAATCCATCGAGATGATTTCCCACGCCTGATCTGGAACCGGCAGTGGCTGCAACGGTCCAGGGTATCTCACACGTTCAGGCTTAGCACGCTGGCACGTTGCACATTCTTGAACAGCCCTGCACACGTACTGTTTCATGAGTGGCCAAGCAAATAGCCACTTGATACGCCTATAAGTAACTGGGAACCCAGAGTGGCCACCCGTGGCACTGGCGTGCAAAGCTTTAGTTACTTTGGCCTGCAAGGTAGGGTTAAACCCTAGCCAAATCCTGCCTTTCTTGCGAATCACCCCATCCTTCAAAGTAAACCCAGTGGCTGCAGAGGAGTTGATTGCTAATTGAGCTAGTAATTTAACCGCGGCTGGGTCTTGCTGGTAACCCTTGACGATGTCCTCAATCCAGGCAGGTTGAGCAGTGGACACCGCAAATACTTGATCAGTTGTGTGAGGACGGCGTTGAAAGAACAATTATGCCCGAGATGTCGCCTAGAGGGGGGGGGGGGTGAATAGGCGATATACACTTTTTCTAATTAGGGGCTTGATAATTGCGGAATAAAACTATGTGTTTAAATTAACAAGCCAACAACCTAATATGCTAGGGTTACCTATGTGCACCAACAACTTATGCTAAACAATTCAAGCAACAAGGAGATAGCAAGAAAGGAACTTCAAGCACGAAGGCTATCACAATGTAAATTGCATAAGTAAAGCTCGGGTATAGAAATAACCGAGGAACACGGAGGACGAGGATGTATTCCCGAGTTCCTCCTTGTTAAGGGAGTACATCTCGTTGGAGGGGTGTGAGCTCGCCACAAAAGGCCTACTCAAGATGCCACAAAGGCCTCACCCTATTCTCCGATGAACCTCACCCAAGGGATTGGTTCACCTTCCACTATCGGAATCCTTCGGGGCGGATTCCGGAGCCCTTTACAACTTCTCTTGGGGCACACACCCACAACTCAATTGGGGGCTCCCAAACTTGTGCCGAAGCTTCACAACTCGAAGTCTTCGCGGCACCTCCAACCGTCTAGGGTACACAATGCACCCAAGAGGCAACAAGCTCTTGGGAACACAATGCACCCAAGAGTAACAAGCTCTTCAACCTTCAACTTCACGTATCACCGTGGAGAGAGCAACCCGATGCAACTAATGCAAGAGGCAAGAACACACGAAGTGGTCAAGTCCTTCACTCTCAAATTCCAACCAAGCAACAAATGCTTTGGGGGAATAAGAGAGGAAGAACAAAGGGGATGAACACAAAGCAACCCCAAATCTAGATCCACAAGGTTTCCCCTCACTTAGAGGAGAATTTGATTGGTGGAATGGTAGATCTAGATCTCCTCTCTTGTTTCCCTAAAGATGGGCAAGAATCATTAGAGGGAAGTGGAGGAATCAAGCTCTCAAAGATATGCAACAATGGAGGAGAGAGAGAGAGCAAAAGGTTCACCAAGATGCTTAGAACCGTTGGGGAAGAAGGCACATTTAAATAGGTGCCCTAGGAAATCTGGCCGTTGGGCTCAGATTTCCCGCAGGACCGGTAGTACCGGCCCAAGGGGCGGTACTACCGCCCCGTGAAAAACAGCCCCCCACGGCTAGAAGAGGAAGCAAAAAACCGCAGGGCCCACCCAAAAAACAGCATGCCACCGGCTAGAAGAGAAAGCCCGCGAGGTCGGTAGTACCGGGAAACGGACCGGTAGTTCCGGTTTAGCGGTAGTACCGGTACCACTTCCGGTGCTACTTCCGTTAAGAGTCCAGTACCCAACTTTCGTAAGCGGCACTGGGCTCCGGAAGTAACCCCGGAAGTTCCGGGCGGTAGTACCGCTGGGAGCACCGGTACTTCCGGTTTTAGCGGTAGTTCCGGTGCTACTTCCGGTGGTACTTCCGTTTGAGTCCAGTACCCAACTTTCGTAAGCGGTACTGGGCTCCGGAAGTACCTCCGGAAGTTCCGAGCGGTAGTACCGTCCGATTGGCCGGTACTTCGGTAACTGAAAAACAGCAGAACCCTGAAACCGAATAACTTTTGCGTGAAAACTTGAATCGAGTGAATCCAATTTTGTTGGAAAGAGGTTGACAAGAGATTACACTACAAAAAGTCAAAATATTGAAACAAGCAAGGGAGATTATGCAAAGGGTTGGAAAGGTGAAACCTTCCAAACGGATGAACCGGCAAAATCTCCAATGCTGAAAACGCACAAGCTTTTCATCAAGACTCCGTTTTCTATGATCTTGGGCTTGTTTTGAAGATAATCACAAGCCCTACAAGATCATGCATATACACATCATAGTCTATCATGTGAGGAGGAAAATATAAGGAGAGAGTTTGACCTCTCGTAGAAGAGACAAACCGGTAAAACCTCCGATATCAAAAACGCAAGAAGATATTCATGAGATCCGTTTTTGATGAACTAGAGCTTGGTATGAAGATGAACACAAGCTCTAAATTCTCACATGGATAAAAGCCAAATAAGAACCAATAAANAGATGATTGCATGGATGCAAAGGTTTGAGCTCTCCACGAACGATACGATCATGATACTCGGTCGAGAGCCCCTCTTGATAGTACGGCTATCTATCCTATAACCCGGTCTCTCACTAAACATAATGAGACCGATAAAATAGAAACCCTAGCAAGATCATACCTTTGCCTTGCGCTTAAACCACATGAGGTCGATGAAGATGATCTTCAACTCCTCAAGACGCACCACCTTTCTTCATTGCGCTTCGCTTGGTGAAGATTCACATGACGCTCCCCCATACACCAAGATGGGGAAAGCACGCTTCGGCATATCTTCACTTGGACTTGAGTGTCGATGAACCCGCACTTAGCCTTGATCAACACAATCTTTTCTTCCCTTGAGCTTGACTCCAACAAATGGAGATCAAGCAAAGCACCTTGACTCCAACACATGGAGACAAGCTTGGCCTTGATCAACAAATGATCTTCTAACCTTGACCTTGACTCCAACCAATGGAGACAAGCAAGCTTGACCTTGATCAACAAATGATCTTGACACAAGCTAAAGGACAACCTACACATAGATCTCAATGCAAATATTAGTCCATAGAGATTGTCATTAATTATCAAAACCATGCATGGGATCAACCATGCACTTTCAGGCGTGATAATGCATCAGCAGCTGTATTCTCTGTGCCTTTTCTGTAAACAATGGTATACTGCAAGCCAAGCATCTTGGTCAGTGCTCTATGCTGCCATGGGGTATGCAGATGTTGCTCATTGAGATGCGCCAAGCTTCTTTGATCAGTAACAATACGAAATTCAGCATGTTGCAAATAGCTTCTCCATTGATAAATTTCCAACAAAATTGCAAGATATTCTTTCTCGTAAGTGGAAAGACCACGGGTACGTGGCCCCAATGCCTTGCTCACAAATGCAATGGGGTGCCCTTCCTGAAGCAGAACTGCTCCTATTCCCACATCAGACGCGTCAGTTTCTACTGTGAAAACCTTGGAAAAGTCAGGCAATGCAAGCACTGGCGCATTAATCAAAGCAGCTTTCAGTGCTTCAAATGCTTGTTGAGTGTCTGCTGTCCAAACAAATGGTACCCCTTTTTTTTCAACAAGTTGGTTAGTGGTTTTTCTATGACACCATAAAACCTGATGTATTTGCGGTAAAACCCACTGAATCCCAACCAACTGCGCAAATCCTTTAGATTAGTTGGCACTGGCGAGTCACTTACTGCAGCAATTTTGGACTGATCAGTTGTTACTCCACTGGCAGCAATCACATGCCCCGTTTTGACTTGCCAATGATCATCTTGCAGGCCCTGCAGGACCAGCCGAATGTGTTGAAGATGCTCCTCATAGCTGCAGCTGTAAATAAGGATGTCATCAAAGAATACAAGAACAAAACTGCCGCAAGTAGTCAGCTAGAGTAGCATTCATAGCACTAAGGAAAGTTGCTGGAGCCCCTGTGAGTCCAAAAGCCATCACACTGAATTCAAACTGCCCATGGTGCGTCTGGAATGTTGTTTTGAATTCCTCCCCTGGCGCTAGATGAATTTGGTGGTATCCTGCTCGTAAGTCCAATTTGGAAAACCACTGCGCACCCGTGAGTTCATCAAGCAGCTCATCAATGATTGGCACGGGATATTTGCTTTTGATGGTAAGTGCATTTAGATGACGATAATCCACTACCAAACGCCATGTGTTGTCTTTCTTACGAACCAAGATAATTGGAGAAGAAAACGCACTAGTGCTGACTCTGATCACACCACTAGCAAGCATTTCTTTAACCTGCTTTTCTATTTCATTCTTCAACTGAGTAGTATGCCTGTAGGGCTTCCCTGTTGATTGGTTGCGCGCCTGGGATCAGAGGAATGGAATGATCACACAGACGTCTGATACCAGATCGGGGCTCTGATACCAGATTGTTAACCCTAATCTAGTTGGGGAATCAGAAACGAAGGATTAGGGTTCATCGCCGAATTGCTGCGAGTGGTTCGAATTACAACTACCCCTCAGCGTGCGATCCACGGCAGAGCCGTTTACATCCAAGCCAAGTTCGCTGATTCGCTTTCCTCTTACTTATACTAATCACTCATCCTTCAGGCGAGCAGGAGGCCGCCGTGTCCTGTTGCTTCTTCGTGGAGGTTCTGGGCCGCTTGTTGGGCTTGCTCTTGGGTCTTCCCCTGGGCTTGTACTTGGGTCGCTAACAAAGTCCTTGATAGAGCCAAGGCGTCGCCACACGACATTTTCTCTGTACTGAAGTTTGCACTAGAGTGCTTTCCCCACAAATGTGTTTAGCTCCACGGTATGATATCATATCTTATACGGAGTAGCTCTTCTCATGATAAGATTTACGGTATAATATTATCTTATTATAAAATTTAGATCATTCATGTGCGAATTTGCATCTATGATCTATTGCCGCATCATCACACATGCGCGTAGCAAACATTCAACGGGAAGAAATCAAAAACCGACGAAAGAAACTAATTTAACTATCGAAACTGAACTAACCGAAGAATCGCATCGATACACGTTAAATCGACGGGAGCATGGGCACACTCGTCCATGACGGCGGCTTTGGGGACTTGGATGTCGCGAGCCAATACGGCCCTAGCTGCCAGTTGTATATATCGATCTGGCTTTGGTGCTCAAGTTGCGTCTCTCTCACGTGTAAGTCTTTCACAAATATTTTTTGTGTCGACGTGTAAAACAAAAAAGGAAATAAATAATGTTGAAAGAAACGAAAAGAAATGACAGTTGTGGGATTTGAACCCACGTCATCTCCTTCCAATTTTGTTTTGTGCGTTTAAAACAAAAAAGGGAAAAAATAATGTTGAAAAAAGGGAAAAAATAATGTTGAAAAATGGCCAAAGGAGGGTTAGGATGAGTGGGCCGGGGCCACGCAGGCTATTGGTGGCATGGCAGCGTCCTCAAGAGGCAAGTGTCATCGGTTTTTTTCTCCAAAGGGAGGTAAAAGCTTTGCTCACTAAGAAATAAGAAGAGAGTTTTGTTAAAGAGGTTGCAAACCGAACACCATCAAAAGAGGCCACACAATGTGGCCTCCAAAATAAAATCCTACTCTCCCGGAATTAGAGACTCTAGGTGTTTCGCACCGCCCTCGCCCATAGGGCCACCTCGGTTTTAATATCTCCTATAACCAGAGAAAATTCTTGCGTTTCTCGTGCTCCATAGTTGCCAAGTCACAAGGATGGCAAGGGAAAGGGTGCTCTTCCGATGGGATCCATGAAAGTAGAGAGGCTATCCCACCATTCCTTAACCGAGTCGAAGACATCCCAAGTGGAGATGTTTAAATGCGTGAGGCCGAGCCAATCCCGAATTGAATTCCAGACATGTAGCGAGTACCGACATTTGAAAATCAAGTGCGCCGATGTTTCGTTCTCCCGCTCGCAAAGGGGGCAAAGAGTGGAGTTGGGCCAACCCCGCTTCTGGAGGCGGTCCGCTGTTCAAACACGGTTTTGGTAGATGGGCCACCAAAGAACTTGCACTTCGGGGCTACCCACACCTTTCAAATGATGTGTTTCATAGGGGAGGAGACATTACCTTCGAACTGAATTTCCAAGCAATGTACGCATATGGGAGGTGACAAGTCATCGTTTTTCTTCGCGTACAAAGTTTTTTGACAGCTCCGCATTTGTATGTATGATCCCTTTGATGTGTACGAAATAAAAGCCTTGTTCCCTTTAATATTAGGTAAATACTTTGTTTATTATTCTCTTTTAGATATAAATACTTTGTATTCTCCGTGGATACAGCAGATCCGGCGTGTAATATTAATAAGACACGAGCGTGTAATCAATATATAATTTGAACAATGCACAAATACAGCAAGGCCTATTAGCTCAGCTGGTTAGAGCGTCGTGCTAATAACGCGAAGGTCACAGGTTCGAGACCTGTATGGGCCAAATTTTTTGTTTCATATTTCTTCGAACTTTTTTTTAATGCAGAAGGAAGAAGAAAAATTAACAAAATATTTTTTGGCTTCGCCCGGGTTCGAACCGGAGACCTTCAGTGTGTTAGACTGACGTGATAACCAACTACACCACGAAACCTTTCTGTTTGAAATCACAAAATAGCTTACAAGATGTGTTATTCTTCGGAAGCAGAAGGCATAATTGTAAGGAAAAAACACAAAAACTGGTGTGTAATCTCTCCACGATATACCCGTTGCCTTGGATGCGTCATAGAACTTTGATGCTCTTTTTGTTTCCACAACTTAATCTGCTAGACAAATGAATCCAAGCTAGGTTGACAAGACCTCCTATGCCTCGTGTCGTGTGTGCTTAGTTGGAGGCACGGGAAAGAATGTGCTCAATAAAATTTGAGACACATTCATCAAATATTCTCGATAGAATATGCGAGCCTGCGTACCTAGGCTCTAAAATTATGTTTTTCTAACCTCAAAAAAAATTATGTTTTCACCTTACATGAATAAAAAAAACTAAAATTATGTTCACCACAAGTTAGCAACATAAGTTATGCGAGCTTGTGAACCAATTCCCATTTCTACTTTTGTGGCTATGTTTTCACGGTAAATTATGTTCAACACGAGTTGGCTGATGAATGGGGGCATCTATCCGGGTAATAATAATAATGATGAGAATAACAACAACAACAATAATAATAATAATAATATTTTCTGAAAAGGGATTCAAGAGATGGAGAAAATGATCAACTACTTTTTCCTGTTGAATTTCCTTTTACTTGTACCAAGGAGTGCTCATGAATGAGAGTACAAGAATTAAGCAAATGAAATTGCTCTTCTGTATCACTCATCACTCCAACCCTTCTGTACATTCACTTGTGCTGTCATCATGCTCCATCCCTTGAGCTGCGGCACCCTGACTGTGGTACTTCCATTGTTAAAGGCATACATGTGTGTCCCGCCACCATTGACAAGCGCCACCGGATAAACTCTGGCTACGATACAGAGCCTGCCACCACCGCCAAAGCTCTCCACCGCCGACCGATCAATCTGCACAGCAGCATCCAGCCATCCATTTTCAATTCCGGCATGAATTGCATGCAATCAATGACAGGAGAAATGGCAGAGTATCCTAACTTACCAGAGTTCTGAGAGATATCTTCTTTTCCTTTTCAAGATCTAATTCAAAGAAGCCTCCATAGGCTGGTGTGTGCAGTCCTGGTCTCAGGGAAGACCTGTGCAATATTTATTGTTAGTCTTCATGAACGTTTTGTAGTGAAGACTAACCAAAACTAAAGCAGAAAACATAAGCACTGACCTTCCTAGATCAGAGCACATGAGTATCATGTACTTTTCCTCTGATTTGTATACTCTGAAGTGCACATCAGTGTGCTCCTTCATGTCGCCCGAGGCCAGAACAACAAGTCCAAATGGCCCTATACCACCAGGAACCGATGCACCTGCTTCCCGGCATTGCTTCTCGGGGTCCAAAAGCCAGGAAGGATCAAAAGGCTCGGCGTCATCAATGGACGTCAGCTCAAAATCTATCTCCACATCAGCCTGTTTCAAGAAAATTTGTGGCTCATTAGCTACAGATGCTGTAGAAAATATAATATACGCCTATATATTTGTTGCCAAAAATATTCCCCACTACAGATGCTGCAAAATAGCTACAGTCTACAGATGCTGTAACTACCAATTATCAGAAGACACTACAACTTTTTCTAGCACGGTAATTTGAAGTAAAATAATCCTTGGAAGACCAAGTCCCCCATGGAGTCGAGATGTCGTTGAGCAGCGCGGCGGCTGGGCACCGCGTGGGGATGCCGGCCGGGCAGAGGTGGAGCCGGCGGTCAGCATGGTGGCGGCGGCCTGGATCTGCGCCATCCAGGTCTGGCCGGTGGTGGTCAAGGTGGGTCGGTGGTCAGCACCTCCCCGTTCGTCGGCGACGAGGTTCGTCTAGCCGCTCAGAGTACTCTGCTGCTGTTTGCTCGGTTTTGCTCTCCATTTGGGCTTCGGGGCTGGTGTTTGGGCCGGGGCGAAAGCTCCGCATTTGCTGACGACGGCGACGCCCGCGGGCGCCGTCTCCTCCTTGGAGGCGTCGTCATGGCCGCATCCGTGCCGCCCCACCACGAGCGCCAGGGGAAACCCTTGACCCCGTTTCCGGATCAGGCTGCGACGGCACCATGGTGTCGTGTCCTCCTTGGAGGCGCTGCTTCGGCTGTTCGTGGAGTCCCAGGGGCAGAGAGAATCGATAGCCGCCGCTACTCAGAGCATGGGTCTCAAGGGCGCAATGTACACCATGCCGGTGCCTCTAAGTCGCTGCCTTCCTCCTCTTCGGACGGGTTCTGCCGGCCACTCGCCGACTTCTCCTAGGCACTTATGGGTGGTCAGTACGTTGATCCGTCCCTTTTGGAGTTGTGTCGTGGTTGTGCGGCTTTCGGTCTCGGTTGTGACGCGGTTTTGAGACTTTGTGTCTCGCCTCTTCGCTCATGGCTGGAGGTTGAACAAGGCTAGTCATCGTCGTGTGTTTGTTGTGGGAGTGTGTTGTAAGCCGGCTGGCATGGTGTGTGGCTTGAGGGGGCGTGTGTGGAGTGTTAGCCATTCATTGGTTTTGTAACAATCACTATTTCTATCTTAATACAAAAGACACGCAGCTTGCGTGTTCTTGAAAAAGTAAGCATGTTTGTGAAAAGAAAACCACCTGCGAAGTGTCAATTCCCTTGATCTCAAATAGATCTCCCTTGTTCAGCTCTAGTCCTTGATGGTTGATTTCATTTCCTCGAAGGGACTCAACCTCTTCAACTGGCCATTGCAGCAACTGCTTGCCATCGTTGTCTAACCAAATTGTCCTGGCCATTGCCTAAATGTAATAAAACTTGAGGTTAAAGATGTTACACTGATTTTCTAGCTAGTTAGTTATATCGTATTTTAATGTGAAGCACATCCAGTTAGGGGCAGATTTTCTTACATAGATACCTGCCCAACCTTTTGCGACATCATCTGCACCACTATCTGACTCATTAGCCCAACCCCATATGATCCTCCTGCCATATTTCGAGTCGAAGAACGATTTCGAAGCATAGTAATTGCCGTAATCGATCCTCAACCACAACCGTCGGTCATCTTGGACATTATCTGGCACAAATGCATCACGTTTGAGATCATATTCCCCAATCATGTACTTGTCACATTGATCCAGGCTCATTTTGAGGACATACTTGGCTCCTTCCGGGATGGCTGCAGACAGGTCCAGTCCACCATTACTGCCTTGTAATACCGCAAAGAAGTCCGGGCACTCCCACATATTGGAGGAATTGGATGAATACAGTGGGTGATCAACTCTAGTCCAACTCAGAAAGTCTTCACTCTTGTACAAAACTGCTGCACTGCAACCGTTCACCTCAGCACCGATTGCTATCCTCCAGAGTCCATCCGGTCCGATCCAACCGGTCGTAGGGTCCCTGAACTGGCTCTCGTTGTAGCCTGGTCCGACCGGTTGGAGCACCGGGTTATTGTCTGCTTTTATCCACTCCCTAAGGTACGGGTCAGACAGGTTCTTGGGGTACACAACATTCTGGACCTGGCGATTCTCGATGTCGCCACCGGTGTATATGATGACCGGTATGTTGCCGGGTAGAATCGTGGCTGAGCCGGTCCAGCAACCGAGTATGTCACCTGGGGTATCCCTTAATAGTGCGGGTTCAACTGCGATCCAGTTGACGAGGTCTGTGGAAACCGAGTGGCCCCAAATTATGTCACCCCAGAGGCAGCCATTGGGGTTATATTGGTAGAAGGAATGGTAGATGCCATTGTAGTACATTGGTCCTGAAATTTACATATATAAAGACAGTATAAGTTGTACAATGCTGCAATTTCTTCTCCTTTTAAATTTAAAAATGTTTTGTGCCTGAGATATTCATACCGTTTGGATCTTTTGTGTTGACATAGATTTCCAAGAATCACCAATCCATCGGATATATGGTAAAAAATGAAAGAGGATATCAATGCTTGCAACAGATATACAATTAATAGGATGACTGGTAAACAGAAGCAAAGATTCTGATTGCTAAAACAGGTCAGCACTTTGTTAGTTTTTGTCTAAGCATAACAGATCTCTCTCATATCATGATTCCTGGTGTTGTAATTAGGCCTGATATCGAAGGAAAAAAAGGAATATCATGCTCTGCATAACTGAATGCTTTCTGACTTAAAAAAAGTAACACCGACAGTGGAGCAGATATGGGCATCTTCAGAGAACACTATGGGAGTGGCATCACACTGAGCACCTACCGTGTGCAGCATTCAGCAACAGGCTTGCAAAAGCAATGCGTTTGGCTGCCTACCTACCCACCCTCACAAATAACAGTGTGTAATGCTACCTACCCCCTCACAAATGACAAACATTAACATGTGTATATTATCTAGTAGCATTAGTACACAAAATCAAGATCTGCTACTAGGTTCAACCTAATTAAATTCCCCAGTTGGGCAAAGCACCAACCAATCAGACCACTTTTTGATTTCTTTTCGGACCAAGAACAAGAAAAGCACACGAGATCAGACACTACACTCTCCGATTGGCCACAAAACCTAGAAAGCAGAGATGAAGCCTAGAAAAGAAGCAGAGAGACGTACCATTGATCCAGTTCTTGGGGGCCTGGAAGTGGTACGCCGTCCGGTACATCCTGCTGACAATACCGGGGTCCTCCTCCTCCTCCACCGCAGCGCGCGTGGAGAGGAAGGACCTCTCCCCGTTGCTGCCGCAGACGAAGAAGACGGCGAGGAGGACGAAGGCCCAGGCCTGGGCTTTGGCCGCCATGGCGACAGCAGCAGAAGCTCCACGAGAAAGGAGGGAGAGGGGATGTGTGGCCGTGTGTGTGGGGGAATGTGGTGTGGAGTGATGATGGGAAAGGCTTTGTAAAATCGTTGCTTCGTTGGGTGCCACAAATCATTGCAGCTGCTCTGCTTTGGCTTGTTCCAAAAACGATTCCGAATCGATGTCGTTTTCAGAGAGATGTTTTCTGGAAGGAAAAAAGTTTGGTCGACAGGGACGTTTTTATTTCTGTTTGCTTCCGGCTGGCGTCCGTCCATCTGTCAACGTGCAGCCCGTGCATATTCTGAACGCAGAAGTCAGTGTGGCTGCCGACCAGAGAAAATCTCTAATATATAAACTGCACCTTCTCACGTGTTTTTACACACCTGAATACACCAAGATAATAATTAAAACTGACGGCATGTCGGCATGGCCACTAGAATACAAGATCTCGTCGTACGCGCATATAACAACAATACGTGAATACGCTAGGAGGTGTGTGCTTCTTTGTACACGGGCCCATGTTAGATCTCACATAGAAGGGGGATATTCTTTCTTTTTGGCGGCTCTTCTTCTGGGGTAGGCACTTCCTCGCGCGGTGTTACCATTCTTCCTCCACGGTGGCCCTGTGGAAGCACAGCACGGTGCACACGAGGATGAAGAAGGACGTGAACTCGATGAACATGGCGCCCGTCTCGATCAGGCCCGCGTGCCTCAGGATCGCCGGGATGGCCAGGCTCCCCATCGCCGACATGCCCGTCAGGAACTTTGCGGCGTTGATCCACCTGCCAAAAAAAACGAGATGCCCTGCCTGGTTACAACCTTTACTATGAAATAGCGAATGCATATGGATGGGTATATCCTAAGTGGTGCTTGTTTACTAAGTTTGCCATTTCTCCAAACGAAAGATCATGATCAACATTAGAACTTACGCTCCACCCTCTCCGCTACTACTCAAGAACCGTGTGGATCCGTCTCCGAAGAACAGGCATGGCATGGGCACGATGATGTACATGAGCGCTGCAGCACAAGTATAAGAACGTCAGCAGAGAGGCCATAGGGAGTTGGTTCTAGTGACTGAGGAGGATATCATCAAACTAACAGTCACCTGCTAACATAGGCCACCAGTTGTTGTACAGAGCACATGCCTGCACCACCAAGATAATAATCAGAGAATCCACAAAGAGTGACAACTTGGTCAGATTACAAGAGCATAGAAAATCCTACGCTGCTGCTCTTTAATCTTCATACGAATAAAAATACTGTAGTAGGATTGCAGGTCGATACAATCAGAACAATCTTTGTGTGCGTCGGCTATGCCTGACCAGCACGTGTGGCTCCTAACTGAATATGATGCTTCTACTGTGACCCTGACCAGCAACTATGCCACAATACTAGTCTAATTTCGTTTATACGTGTGGTGCATCTTTTGGCGAAATCACACAAGGACTAACTGGCATGGATGAATTGTACAAACAGGTTTTCACCCTTCAAAGTTACTGAAACAGACACTGAGTACAACAATGGTTGGTGATTGCTGCTATAAATTTCAGAAACCCAATTCAGTTACAAGAGAGTCAAAGATAAGCTATTGACCAGTGAACATAGCATACCAGGATTTGCAAAAGAATGCTCGTGGAGAACATACATGCAAGTCCAGCGAGCCTGTAACAAAAGAAATTAATCAGATAACCATTTTCAAGCGCAAAACAACAGTTATAAAGCATTTGAAATATGAACTTACACTTTAAAGACAAACATCCAAGAGTAAGTTGACGGCATCATCCAGCACAAAGGACGAAAGCAAAGAACACAAGGAACACACACGTTAGTCATGCACTTGAAGCAATTTGCAGGAGCACAAAGATATATATTACAAAGTACTCAAGAGTACAAAAAATAGTAAATGTTGAAACTGGACTGTATCAACAGAGGTTTAACCGTTCGTTACAGAACATCAAGTTATGAAAATGGATTAGCTAGATTGTATTCGACATTTAATGGAACCCCTTTCTTCCTATTTTAGAGCGGACCACTTCTAAGGGATTAATAGTCGCTCATTACACAATAGATGGACACTAAAGAAGTATATAAGTTGATTCAGAATTTCCATTGCCAGGAATTAATCTATCCATAACTAACTGAATTCATTAAATTTGTTTCCACTAAGCACAGTGGTGTATCCTCGGTATGGCCTCGACAACAGTTTCAAAGAAAGCACATCTGCATCTTAAACTTACTCATGTACATACATCTCAAACTGTTTTACATGCTGAGCATCACATATTTGTACAGCAAGCCACCATTGCTCTAGCCTAAACTAATTGCACATATCAAAAATTTCATATCCTAGAACCCAAACCATATTGTAATAGTCGACACTTATGAGTTTACGATTTTACATACAGCCTATTTACGCTCTCAAGGACACAACGTTAGGGAGCCTAACGGCTAAAGAAAGATCAATACGCTGCCGGCTGAAAACTCTAGGCGCCGCTCTTACCGTATCAACAAGCTGCAAACTGAACAAGATACAGACACATTAACATCCCCCTGTTCTGGACATATCGAAATTTCTGGCAGCACAGAAGACAAGACCCAACGACGGCACGCAAACATCATCGACGAGCGCGCCTAATCGGAGCGAAGCACGCTCCCTGAGAGAGACTACTAACCTCCCGACACTTGCCCCTAAATTTGTTTTTTCCCTGCACCAGCAGCCTCTTCCACACTATCTACCTAACGCGCGCGGAATCCAACAGCCAATCGGAGTTCCCCGCACCCTAGCCCCCGAAAAGCACCGGCCAATTCGTAGCCCCACGTCGGCGGCTGGTCGCCCGCCGGAAACCCTAGCGGCCGCAGCCACCCCCCGAATGCGAGCTCAAACGACGGCGCGGAGATCGCGCGAGCAACTGGGGTTAGTAGGGCCAAGGAGAGATCCCTCACCTTCCACGGTCATCGCCATCTCCGGCGGGCGGGTGAATCTTCCCGGCGAGCGACCGAGCCAACGCCTGTTGCCGTCTCCTCCTGGGACTGGTACCTTTCCTCTCTCTCTCTCTCTCTGACTCTTCCGACCGACGAGGCCACGAAGCCGAGTCGTGTTATTAATGCGACACTGGCAGGTGGGGCCGTAGAGCCCGTGGGCGGCCCACCTGTCAGAAGGCGAGACCTCATTTTTCTTTGACCCAGAGCGCCATTAATTGATGATCACCCAGTTACAAGTTTACAACAAGAGAAGGATCCAAATTTGTCAACAAAAAAATTCAGAAGGACCCAAAGAAAATAAGGAATTATAACCATGTCCAAAACTATTGCAAGAAGGACCCAGGAGCCTCGCCACCACCGCAGTGTAGGAGACGACCTGCCTCCAAACTGGCATCATCGCCTTGAACATAAGCATGCGTCGAGTTTGAGATGCCATCGCTCGCCCTTTGCTAAGAAAAATCCGCGCGGGCGGGAAGGGGGTGAGGAGGAGGCGAAGATCTTTGCCACTAGAATCGTAGAAGATGATTTCGAGGACCCTGTTGCGAATCAGTAACAGCAGCATCCTCCCCCAACCATGAACTCCTCCAACACCACGCCAACCTGAGGGAGGGAGCAAAATGGAAGCTGTCGTGCAGATCCAGCAAACAGAAAAAAATTCATGAAGCCTTAGCAAAATCCCATCGCCATCGCCACCACTGTCGCCGACGTGAGAGAGGAAGCACCTGTTCTCTGACAGTGCTTGCAAGTGCCCAAGAATAACTTCTGACCAACATATCGCCGAACCACCAAAGTAGGAAAACCCTACCTTACTAGTATATGTACAAAGATCCTACCACCTACTCCATTGTCTTCTCGCCGGCCGGCCTCGCTGCCAGAGAAAGAGAAGGGGCGACTCTCAAAGGGGACAAGCGGTAGGAGAGAAGAGAGGGAGGCCTCTTTCGAATTGGACATTGGCTCGAAAGCCCTATGGGCTCTATGACATTAGGGTATCTCAAGGCAAATAATAAGGGGGTTTGGGCTTTGGAGTTCAACGACGGAGGGAGGCATGACAAGGCTGACACTGGAGCAGACGGCGAGGAGGCGGCCCCTGTCGGCTACATTTAATCATGTCATTTCTTCCACCTGCAACCTTGACCCCCTTCGAATCCACTTGGTACGCATTTTGATATAACATTTATTTATTACAGTGGACTGCAGGTCCCTTTATTTAATTTAATCTCATGAAGCACTTCGCAATTTTTCAGAAATAAAAATCGGTACAGTATAATCTTATTTCTAAGTTTCATTCATAATATGAAGAAATGAAATTGTTCGCTCACTGTTGTAAAGAAGAGTAACTTTGAGAGACTAGGAAATACGAGTGAAGATTTTCTGCTCCTGGGCACCAGTGCTCCTTGTGCACAAAGTTATTTTTTCAAAAGTTCTTGTAATACAAAAAATCTCAAAAAAATCATGCATGTAGATTTGAATGTTCTTCACCATCGAAAAAAAATTCAAAACATAATGTTGGTATTTGCATGCTGTACAAAAATAACAAACAGCGGGGTAAAAAATGGCAAATTAAAAAATAAAACATGCCCAGACTTCTTATTTTCCACAGATCACATTCTTTGGAATTATTTTATGAAAAAATATCATTCAAACACATTTGTAGATTACTATGTATGTAGTTGTTTTTAATGATTTCTTAACAAATAAATAAATTTTGAAAGAAAGTATTTTTGGCACCAGCACTGGTGCCCGAGATCCAAAGTGACTTTCCGAGGAAATACTAGCTACTAACCTTGTCAAATGCAATGTATAAACTCCAATACTCCATGCAACGTTCAGGTTGGAACTAAAAGAAATGTGCATGGTAAATGCTAACCAATTTATGTATATATAAGAAATTCATATTCTTTTTAGTAAATTTCAAATAAATTAATACAAATTTATGTATGTGCATTATTTTTCTTTTCTTTTTTTGTCTCCCTGAACTTAGTTAATTGTGAGTGTTTGCTCTGCCACACTTCTCTCTAAGAATCCAGTTCATACTAGTGGTGATGCTTTGGTCAATACAAAATCTATGAAAAAGGTACCTTGTTCGTTATTCTACAAAAATACAAAACATGTTCACATGGTTTTATCATGACTATCGTGTTATTTTTGCCACTTCTGCCAGATATCTATGTCTCACTGTCAGATAGAGAGTACTGTATCTGTACCGAGGTGGGCGTGGGTGGACTGTCTTGGAACTAGTAGTAGTTTAGAAATATGTAACCTGAATTGTGAAACTTGGAAGTTAAGAAACAGATACCTCAGTTTCCTGTGTATTGACAGAGTTCTTAATTTTCAATCATTTAAACCTTTCTAGTTGGCAAGGCCGCAAGGGTACACATTATGAAGTACTGTTGTATCACCCAGTGTTATCATCCAGTGACAGGGTTGCCTGGCAACAGATTTATGGTGACCAGAATGTGATAACAAACAAAGTACAAAGATTGGAATTTCACAGTTATCAAGTATTGGAGACCATAAAGTCACATTGCTATATATTATCGGCATGAAGCAGACACTTGGGAGTACAGTACAAGTACTTACATTCAACATGTCAACGAGACCACATATATCAGCAGGCAGGCAAAATTTGCAAACAAACTTTCCTCTCTATCCGAGACATTTCATTTTTGCATGTACTGTTTGTACATAGTCGCTACAAAACTAAGAGCATATCTAGGAGATCAGGCTAGTCATTGCCGTAAACCCAAGTCTTGTGATTTTGATAAATCTCACTTAGACTTAGAGCTTAATCTGACCAAAAGTATGAATCAAATGTCCTATGACTCAAGCAAACCCACCGTTGCCATCACCGCCATTGTTACCACCGCCGTCGAGATCACCGCCATTGCCACCGCCACTAGCCGAACCTCCACCTCTCATCCCGGCAGCACACATTCTTGATTGTAAGATCTCACCCCTTCTAATCTCCCAACATGCTCTCGTTTTCTCGTCCATTCCATTTGGATCTATTATCATGAGCTTGTTCTCCTCGGCAATGATCTCTTGCCTCATCTTGTTCTCCTCGAGAAGGAGTCGACGCTCCTTAAGGTCCGCCTTGCGCTTCTCCACGGCCATCTTCTTTTCCTCAATTTCTTTAATTTGTTGCCACATTGTGATCTTATCTCGTTGCTTCTTCTCAGCCAACTCTTTCATTTGCAAAACTTGAGCAGCTATTTCCTTCACAGCGTTTATCAACTCATTGATCTTCTCGCTCATGTTTTCAGTCTCGGCCTTCTTCAAATTGTGCTTCCCCTTCCTTCTTCCATCCGGTCTCTCTATGTTTCTTGTCGGTTCCGGTGTTTCTTCACCACCATCATCGTCGTCATCATCATCACCATCATCGTCGTCTATATTTCTTGTCGGTGTCGATGTTCCTTCACCACCACCATCATCATCATCATCATCGTCGTCGTCTTCATCGTTGTTGTTGTCCAAGTCGATGGCGAGGCTATTTGATCTCCTTTTCTTCGATGGAGGAGCTTCTTGATCCCTCAAGTTCCACTTCTCACTATGCTCAAGCAATTTCCAACAATGTTGGAGCACAAATGCTTTGCCTTTGGAGGCGGCCATTTGCTTGTATGTTTCTTGTGCAATGTCATCCTACATTGACAAAGTTGCAAAAGACAGACATAAGCATGTTTATAGTGGACACATTCACAAAAATACGAGTCAAATAACAGACAACTAAAACTCACATAATCAGCAACGATGCAATTACTTGGAGGAGCATTCCTCGCTTGCTTCAAACACCCGCTCCACCGGCTACAAGATTGTTTGATGACGTCGTATCGGCCCTGTAGAGACCTCAAAGAGCGAGCCGACGGTTCCGGCATCATCAACCGGTGAAACCTGTCCGCGATACGATCCCAATATCTCTTTCCGGCCTGATCGTTGCCTGTGGTCGCTGCCGGATTGAGCGTCACGCCCTCCCACGCCTTCACCAACGCGATATCCTCCGCTTCCGTGTAATTCGTGCTTCTCTTTCCTTTTCTTGTGTGAGAAGCGTCAAGCACATCGTCGGCATCTGTTCATCATCACGGATCCTAATTCATGAGAAATGAGACCGGATTCGACAAGCTCAAGCTATCCAGCCTAATGGCTTAAGAATAAGCTGCAAAGGAACCTAAGCAGAACGCAACTGCTCCGAGCAAATCAGGATCCTAGGACTAATTCCTGAATCCTGACAAACACTTGCCCCCTGATTTCCGCCCGCCTGCCTCATCGACGCTTTCCAGCCATGGCCGGCGCACAAGCGCAGCACCGAGCTCTGATTAGAACAAACCACCTAGCCCGCCAATTCGTCGTGACCGACCACCCGCCCGCCCGCCCGCCGGAACCCTAGCAGTCACTCCCGAATGCGAGCTCAAACAAGGACGCGGAAACCGCCCGGAAACCTCGGGTCGCGGGGAGCAGACGAGAATCCCTCACCTTGCACGGCCATCGCCATCTCCGGCGGGCGGGAAGGCGGCGCGAAATCTCTCCGGCGAGCGACCGAGCCAGCACCTGTCGCCGCCTCCTGACTTCTCTCGTTCCGACCGACGAAGCCACGAAGCCGAGTCGCGTTATCGGTGCGACACTGGCAGGTGGGCCCGGTCTAGCCGGTGGCCCGGGCCCACCTGTCAGCAAGGCCTCCTTTGACTTGAAAGCCCTGTGGGCTTTTCTGCGTTAGGGTATCTCAACGCAAAGGGGGTTTGGGCTTTGGAGCTCGGCGGCGGCGGCGGCGGCGGCGGCGGACGGAGCCATGACGCGGCTGACGCTGGAGCAGACGGCGAGGGAGGCGGCCCCCGCCGGCTGCCTCGCCACCTTCCTCCACCTCTCCCACCGCTCCTTCTCCGACGTAAGCAGTGCCGGAGCTCAGCTCTTCCCTTTCTTCTTCCCCCCTCCCGCATCATCGGCTAGCTCCTCCTTGGCTCGGCCGCGCTTGCTGATATTGTGCTGTGTGGTGGGTGGTGTGTGTGCAGGTGTCGTGCCTGGGGAACTTCAAGAACCTGGAGCGCCTCGACCTCGGCCACAACTGCCTCGTCACGCTCGAGGTACATTAATACTGGTTATGCTGAAATGCCACGCTGCTCAGTCGAATGATGTATCCCTGATGTGGATAGATTATAATTTCAGATTATTATGTGACATTTCACCTCTTTACACATGCGCAAGTACCTGTACCTTTGTTGTCGTCGAAAGAAATGGACATGTGTTACCAACTATTATTGCCTGAAATTGTTTTCGCGAGCAACAGAATTTCAGCAGGCAAGGTGCTGCGGAATGGTGCTGTAATGAGCTAGTCCGATGATGTGCTCAGATTAGGATTTAGCTACTGACTGTGGCTTACGGAAGATGTTAGCTTGTTCCGTGGGACTGTAGCTTCTAACTTTTTTGTTATTCCAGCCTCTGGATATCTTCTTATTGTCACTTATAGTCATGTCTTGTGTGTTGAAGGGTTTGTCCTCGTGCACCAATCTGAAGTGGCTTTCGGTTATTGAAAACAAGCTCGTGAGCTTGAAAGGCGTGGAGGTCCTCTCCAAGCTGCAGGTGAGAGATACTTTCCTGACCCTGCATTTTCTGTGGCTGCATCCAGTATAGAATCTTAGCTCACTGCTTGACTTGTAATACTTACTCGGGAGCTTTTCTTATCCCTGGCTGTGCAGGTACTGAATGCTGGCAAAAATAAGTTGACAAAAATTGACGAGGTCAAATCATTGACAAACCTGGGAGCGTTGATTCTGAATGGTAATGCAATGCGTGAATGCTATACACTCTCGACTGATCTTATTTCCCTATTGGACTATTGGTAGCTTGCTTGATTTGCTCATGTTGGGTCTTGGTAAATTATTCATGCAGATAACAACATTTCCTCCATCTGCAAGCTCGATCCCCGTCATCAGTTGAATACTCTTGGTATGCATTTGGATATACCACTCATTTATTACAATGGACTGCAGGGCTATCCTTTTACTTTACTCCTGTGAAGCGCATTGCATACTTTTAGAAAAAAAAAACGGTACAACGTAATCTTATTTCTCATTTTCGTTGATAATATGAAGACATGGAATGGTTCACTGGCTGTTGTGAAGAAGAGTAACTTTGAGATACAAGAAGTACTAACTGCTAACCTTGTCAAATGCAATAACTCCATGTAACGTTCAGGTCGGAACTAAAAGAAATTTGCATGGTAGATGCTAACTAATTTATGTAAATTCATATTGCTTTTCTGTCCCCCTGAACTTAGTTGATTGTGAATGTTTGTTCTGCCACAGTTCTCTCTAAGAATCCAGTTGTTACTTTTGGTGATGCTTTGGTCAATGCAAAGTCTATGAAAAAGGTACTTGTTTCTTTCTCCATTCTACTAAATTATATAGTATATAACTATTGTGTTATTGTTATCACTTCTGCCAGATATCCATGTCTCACTGTGAAATAGAAAGTATCGGGTCTTCTCTTGCTGCATGTGTGGAACTGAAGGAGCTTAGGCTTGCTCACAATAAGATCACTGTATGTGCATGACGGAAATTACACTTCTTTGTCTCCTGTACATTAATTGCTATTGTTACTTATTAACATGGTCTTATTCAACTCTGACTTGCAGACAATTCCATCAGACTTGGCCAAAAATATCAAAATGTTGAACCTTGACTTGGGAAATAACTTTATTGAGAGGGTGTCAGATTTGAAGGTTTGCATCTGATTAGTTCCCCACCCCCACGCATTTAACACCATGATTTGCTTAGATTGCTTCAATCATTTGTTTGGTTGCTAGGTCCTTTCTGAACTGCGCTACTTGAGGAACCTAAACTTGCAGGGAAATCCTATTGCTGAGAAAGACGATCTAGCTAAAAAGGTGATTTCTCTGACTTCACTTCCTTCCAGAGTGTATCATAGTTCTTGATTAACTCTGGGTACTTCCTTCCAGAGTGTATCATAGTTCTTGATTAACTCTGGGTGTTCTGTCAGGTCATGAAAATTGTGCCAACCGTGCGCATATTCAACGCAAAGCCCATAGAGGCCAGCTCCCAGAATGAGAACTCTAGGAAAGGGAGTGTGCTGAAAAATGAACATATGTCTGATCATGATACCGTTGATTCTAATACAAAAAAGAAGGATAAGAGGAAGCGGTCAAAACAGCAAGTGCAGAGCCCTGAAGAACCTGTAGCCAAAGATACTCCTCCAGATGTCACCATTTCTGTCCCAGTTAAATCTGGAGATAGTAAGAAAAACAAGAAGGAGAAGGTAGTCGTGGAGCATGACAACAACGGCAAACCAAAAGGCAAGGGTGACAAAGCTTCTTCCGACGATACCGACGCGAAGGCCAGGAAGGAACCCAAGAGGAAGAAACCTGTCAACAAAGAAGACAAAGATGCGGATGGAATGGATGACACAGAGGTGTCGTTTGAAGAGCTGATGTTCTCGAGGGAGGGCGGCTGCCCAGAGCCCACATTGATGGAGGACAAAACCCAGGGAACTGCTCCTGATGGGAAGTTTGTCGGAGGCCTGGTGATTGATCACACCAAGAAGAGGAAGAAGTCGAGAGGCATGGCTCTCGACGCGTCGGATCTTAAGCTTTTGTCCTCTGTGCCTGAGGTGGGCGTGGGCGGGCTGTCAGGATGGGACTAGTCGTAGTGCCTAGTGGGCTTGAAAAACTATGTATGCCTTGTGAGTGGCGTGCTAAAATCCTGCTGCTAGGTCTCAGTTGTGACGAGAGCCTTTGTACGTGGCATAACTTTCTTTCAGCAGTTCTTTGGCAGCTGAAATTTGTAACCTGACTTCAAATGTTTGTTGGAATTTTGTGAAACTTGAGATGATTCGAAAGTCTCCTCCATCGCATCCATTATTTTAACCTTTTAATTTCCTAGGCTAGAAATTATGACATAATGTTGTATGATCCAGTAACGGTTTGCTTGGCGACCAGAAGGTGAGGACAAACAAAATAAGGAGATAATGGCGTGAAAGAATTTGACAATTATCAAGTAGACAGTATTTGAGGCCATAAAAAGTCACCATTGTATAAAATCATCCATCATGAAATTGACAGTACAAGTACTGAACACTCAACATGGTACCGAGACACGTCTGTTTCAGGAGGCAAAATTTGCATACAAACTTGAAAAAATTGTGTTCCTGCCTACCTGTTACATTTTCATCTGCATGTGCAGTTTGAATATAGTAGCTACAAACCTAACCTCATCGATTCATATGAGAAAACCAACGAAATTCCCGAGCATACTGTCCACTATGGTGGAGGAACTGAAATCAAGGGGAGCCGCATGTCTTCATGTTCACCAGAGATCACTGTGTTAGGGCAGCGCTATCGGAACATTTTGAACCGCTTGCTAACAAATTCATATGGAGGAACTTTATCAACTGCACAAGGAGCAAGGCAAAGGAATTCAGATTGATTCATAAGCTGCATATTAAATGTTGTGCTTATCAGCAATGTCTGAAATCTAGAGTAGAATTAAGGAGCATACCATCTCCCCAGCTAGCCATTGTGGGTTGGGAAGATAACAACTTCTTAGCGAAGGCTGTAATGTCATCTAGGGTCAATTCATCCATACAGTCAAGGAAATGATCAATAGGCTTCCTGTGGTGATGCAAAGAAAAGAAAAATGATCGAAGAGTGTCCACGAGACAGCATTGTGAAATAAGATTCGAACTGACAAAGATATTTAACTTACCTGCAACGATAAGTCAAAAGCTGCCTCCCTATATCTTCTGCAACAATTACCTGCAGTGACAAGTGAACAGAGGGACATCAAGTCTTGTTAAATATACTCGATACTGACAAAGAAACTAAATTGGTGTTTGGCTCCAAAATTACCCTCGACTCAAGATTCATTAACACGGATGAAATCGTTGAGTTTTTCGCACGTGTCAGTTCAACCTCCGTAACTGAATACAGAGAAAGCAAATCATGTTTTAGAACATGCAGCTCCAGTGAATCCTCCGACAGATTTACCAAAATAGGGAATGGCTCATACCTTGTCCAGGTGTTGCGATAGCAATCAATTCCTGTATTGCGACATCAACAGCCTTTGCAACAAAATCTGGTGGCTGGTATAATTAAAAATGCACAAGAAACAATATTAAACATCCAATCCAAAACGAAAAGCCAAAGCCAATGACATTAAAATACTAAAATTCAAACCACCATCTTTCATGCTGGAATTGAGTTATAAGATGGCATACGTATTGGTAGCATAACTTGCTATGAGAAAGCAAAAACAGATAGACTTGGCCATAAATATCATGTAACTGCGCTCAACCATTAACGCATTAATTCAAATTTGAGTTTTTTCTTGGTTCTATTGGATTGTTTTATCATCATATCATCAGCAGGAAATCATAAGACAGTGGAACTCGTGTTGGGACAAAAGCAGGCACACTAACATGGAAGCTACAGTTGATGTACGGAAGGTCCTGATGCACAACATACGAAAGCAATACTTAAAGATCACCAAATGACATGTAAGGATGAGCTCACCGTTGTCAAGTAGATACCAAAGAGGCCACTGTTATCATATACATTACTGAATGCTGAAAATGCTTGAACGTCATGATATTTGGTTAGGACTCTCAGGTCTGCAATGAAATAATAGTCAAACTTATCCTTTTCCATAAAGCATTCACCCCCATGAAAGTAGAAATAACTATATTGCCAAACATAAACTTGACAGTGCAGCCACCGGCACTATTAGGAAATGTAAAAAAAAAACAGTTACTGAAAGGACAACAATCTAATTAGTTTAGAGCATGGAAAGCCTACTAGAGATGAACAATTGCAGCGAGTTCATGACTTACAAAGCCGTGAATGCATCCCTTTTCCAGGACCACCAGAGGAGAATGAGCCGCCACCACCCATTAAGGTCTTAAAAATGTTATTGTTTTGCATGTGAACGTTCAGGCATAAATGATTAGAACATGAAGATGCAGATGTCAATAGACCAGATCATTACTAGCAAATACCCAACCTTAGCAATACCTGTATGACGGTCATAATTGTAGAATCTCTGTCTTGAAGCCAGCCCCCTGGAACTTCAAAAGCCAACGCAACATGTGCCATCTACAGGAAAAGAGATGAGCAAAATTTCAAGCTAGAACATAAAGGAACCTCAAAACTCAAAAAGGAATAGTCGATTAGAAAGTATATTACATCTGATTCTGCTGTGCATCTGAAATCACCACCTGTATACGTAGATTTTGGCGTTTCCATAGGGGACCCCTTGTGCCAATCAGATAACAAAGGTTCTGCAACGTCTAATAAGTGTTGATGATCAACACCTGATGCTGCTAGAACCAAACGATCAGCAGTGAAGTTTTCCTGTCATAGAAATAGCAACTCTTCACAGTGTTGAAATTTATAGTTGTGAACTTTACACAACATACTAGCATCACATTGTTGCAGCGTGCTTCTACGCACAACTATGATTAATAGGCTGGGCATATATCTATAAATTTGAACAATCATGATTATTATTTAACTTCTCTTATTCTAGCTAACACTGGACCAGTTACATACAAATCAATTCCAGCATATATTTTGTGATAATAACTACGATTACTTATGCATTTTGGTCCTGACCAATAGGCTGTCAAGTATCTGCCGAGACTACATCCAAAAAATACTGAAAAAGTACATGAAGCAAAGCGACAAAAGGATGCCCCACAGTGACCGCCATGTTGATATCATACAGTGCTCTCAGAGGTAGTTATTCTAACAAACACTATTTAAATGCGAGCAGCCAAGCAGCAAGTCATGTCCATGAGCAATGTAGAATAGAAATGTTAGAAGCATTACATGGTAGAACTTTTTAATAATATCTGCATTGATTATCCCAAGAGCCTCCTCGGGAGCGATCAGCGGGTTCGCAATGGCGCCTTCATACCCAACAAGGTTAAGTACTTCCTGAAGAAACTTCTCAGGGTTCTTCTGCACCTCCTGGACCTCCTCTCGGACAAGGGCCAGCTGAGAAGCAAACAACACAGCAACCACCATATAATCAGTTTACAACAAACAAACAAAAATACACAATCATAAGTCGTGAGCTGTGACTGTATATCCATGGAATTCATCCGCACCTGCCGGTCAACTTCGTCCTGGAGGAAGAGCGGGTTGCGGACAGAGTCGAGGAGCACCTCGACGGCCTGCGGAATGTATGCCTTGAGCGTGTCGTAGCTGTACACCATCTGCTCCCTGGACGCAGATGCGCCGACGTTGCCACCAGTGGCCTCCACCTCCTGCACGATCTCCATGTGGCTCCGGTGCGCCGTGTCCTTGAATGCCAGCTTCTCCAGCAGGTGCGTAACGCCGGCGGTCTCCCCCGACTCGTGGATCGAGCCGGACGCCACGAAGACCCCCACGCACGCCGACGGGCCCTGCGGTGCCACCCACACGAATCGTCAGCACAGCACAGCACAACGCGGGGACGCCGCAGCAGACGATGTTAGGAACTGAGGAGAAGGGGGGGAATGTTATCGAGTACCGGGACGTCCTCGGAGGCGACGCGGATGCCGTTGGGGAGCGTGGTGATGCGGGTAGGGAGGCGGGCGAGCTTGTCAGGAAGGCACGGCGGGAGGTCGAGCCCCGGCAGAGGACGCAGGAGCGAGGTCGTGCGCGCGGCGGAGGCGGCGCCGGAGAGCCACCGCGTCGCCGGCATAAGCGGTGCCGCCGCCCCGCCTTGGACCTCGCGGCGCCCGAGCGGCCGCGACGCCTCGCATAGCTGCAACCAACGCAATCCATCGACGCAAGCCGTGAGGCAAGGAAGCAGTAAGGCGATTACTAACCGGTACAGATAGGCAAGCGAGGGGAGGAGCGCACCTTGCGGAGAAGACGGGCGGAGGAGCGCAGCCGGAGCATCGCGGCGGCGGGACAGGGACTGGTGGAGGAGGACGCCGCCGGCGAGGAGGGGAAGCAGCAGCAGCGGTTGCCGTGGAGGAGGGGAAGGGGAAAGGAATTAGTTCGGTTTGGTTTGCTGGGCCGTAGGGTTCATGGTGCTTTCCTGTTCTTGGGCCACGCCGACCACAGGAAGCCCGGTAGGAAAAGCCCAATAAAGTTTCCCGGCTCTTCTTCGTCTATTTTTTCGCCTTATCCTCCGAGCAGAGCAAGGCCACGAGCGGCCGCTGCTGCTTCTCTCTCCCTCCTCTGTTTTTCCTCTCTGAGCTTTCATTCATGGAGGCCTCCATGCTGGTGGCTCCCAAGCCCTCGTTGCTGCTATATCCGGCGAGGGGAGGTCCGTCCACGAGGCGGTGCGTCGCTGCCGGCGCCGGCGGCCGCGGCAAGGTTGGTTGATTGATCGCGTACCGTTCTTGGAAATCCTAGTCTGAGGATCGAGCTACCTCGATTTCACACTGCTTCTTTCTCATTTATTTTCTGTCGATCAGAACCAACTAGAGACGCGCCGGCCCGAAGGAAGAAGCGGCGACGGCGCGCCGAGCAGCAAGCCAGCCAGAGGAGCCCAGGGACACCAGCAGGCCGCCGGCATGGCGACAGCAGCGGCGTTCATGAGCAGCGCCGCCGACGCTCTGCCGTGCCATGCCGCTACGGCAGCGTACGACCCATCGCAGATGCACCACGGGTCGGCGGCGGCGGCGATGATGGTGCTGGGAGACCTGGACCCGGCGACGGCGAAGGTGGTGATCGGGGTGGCGGGGCCGGCGCTGTCGGCGCTGGGGTTCCTGTTCGTGGCGCGGATCGTCATGTCGTGGTACCCTCGGCTGCCGGTGAACAAGTTCCCGTACGTGGTGGCGTACGCGCCGACGGAGCCCATCCTGGCGGCCACGAGGAAGGTGATCCCGCCGCTGGGCGGCGTGGACGTCACCCCCGTCGTCTGGTTCGCCATCGTCAGCTTCCTCAGCGAGATCCTCGTCGGCCCGCAGGGCCTCCTCGTCCTCCTCTCCCAGCAAGTCTCCAAGTAGTAGCTTCACCGGAAAATGCCCCTCTTTTTTCCACTCTCTGGTCAGTTCGTAAAATGTGTCTGTACGATCGTTTATAGAGAAAGACAGACAGAAGAAAATGCAGTAGTAGCACCAAAGCAAGTTCGATTTGGAGTTCGACATTTGAAATGTCTCGCCGAAATTTCACAAGAAACAGCCCAGCTCCTGCGTCAATCAGGAAAAGTTTATGTTATTACAAACATGACAGACAAGTCCAGGACAGTTCTTAACTATAATCTGCCGTTCTAGCTGAAACAAATGCAAAAAAAAAAAAAAGAAACATCAGCATTTCGTTACCAAAGGAGAATTGTGCTCCACAAGTCGCAACAAGAGATCTTAAACAACGAATAGTGAAACCGTGCAAAATTTACTTCATGCACAAACTCGGTAGAAAATCACACAATGGGTCCCCAAGTTGGGAGCAACAGAAGAGTTTCATATTCGGCAGGTGGACAACCCTCGACATAGAACAATGACAGTGCAAGGGAAAGGCATTTAGAAACATGGATTTCTATCGGTAGCCCTTTACCAAGGGCACACTTCGTGCCCGTGTTTTTATACAGATAAGAATTGCTACACGCCACCATCCGTTTTCGGTGGCCAAGTCATCACATTGTGTATCCCGTATTAGAACAACAATATTATGTACCATGCTATCCTGCTGGAAAGAAGAAAAAATATATCTCCCTTCTACGACCCGTGTATATATTGTTCTGCTCTATCTCCAATCGGATGCTGCCGCCCTGGCTTTTTTATAGGCAGCGGCTGATGACTATTTTACTGTAAGTTAGTAGTATACAACCGAGAGCGGCTAGAGGCGGTCGGCGGCAACTGGCTACTGGTTGATTGCACATAGCTCCCACTTTCCTTCACCGTCGATGAGTTTCAGTTCCAGTGAATGGAAGGGTATGAGAGCAGGTCTCTGTAAAACAGATAGATGGGAGAAGGTTTCAGCAAGACACACTTCAAAGTAACGAAGACCCAAACTTGATGGGCCAATTCCCGGGTGTTGTCTCAGTGTCCAGAGGCTTGGGATAAATTGATGCGTAAGGTACTTACTTGTGAGGAAGTGACCACAGTTATACCCATGTCAGTCGCTAGCCTGTACAGATGCTCCTCGACATCGACACTTGTGGCGCTGCAGTGAGTATATATGCCTTTAGAGTTTAGACCACAGTGATTGATAACCAAAATGGATGTACAAAAAATAATGCCGTACAACACGTACTTGGTGCACTCGTCGAGGATACCAAATTTAGGACAGTGAAAGAACAGACGAGCCTGGAAACAAAATAGGTATTCCCAGTCAATAAACAGTTTGGCTCACGAAAAAGTAAGAGAGATTAGGTTGAAACAAACTGCAGGTATTAACCACTGACCATGCCTAGCCTCTGCTGTTCTCCCAAGGACAAAATATCTTCCCAGTTGGGAGTAGCATCCCAACCTTCTCTCTCGAGAAGATACACCAAGCGAACGTTCTCTAGAACTGTCCTCAGGTGATCATCAAGTGACCTCGAAGCAGTACCTACATCAGCGAGGTTTATGGTGTCATGTCACTACAAATCAATATAAACCTTGCTCATAGTAATAGAGGAGAAGGACAGCATACTAAAAACTTTGTTTAAAATACCAGTAATACATTTGACGCATCCTTCAAATTTAGATCAGGAATATTATAAATGTATGTTCCGCAGGTTAAAATACAGCAGCTATATCCAACACCTAGACGTTTGCCTTTGCAGATTTAGGTGGCACTTACTTGTTTTGGATAACGTCACCATCTTCGCCTCTGCCTCCTTATGTGAGAGAGGATATATGATCTGATCCCTCAAGGTTCCAAGACAGGTATATGGACGCTGAGGAACATGAAATATCCCTTCAGACGGCACGGTGAGTCTTCCAGAAGCTACAGGCCACAAACCTTGAAGCACCCTAAAAATGGAACTCTTTCCACTGCCATTTGGACCTTCAGAAGACATCATCACAGATATTAGAAAAACATTGTGAACATGGTGCTGAATAAAAGGTCAGCCGGAAGCTGTGGGATGACATACCGGTGACAAGAAGGCTTTTTCCTCGAGACACATCACAGGACAACTGGCTAGCCAATAGCTTTTGCGATGGGGTCACAATATCGACATCCCGGAAGGAAATAGTTTCTTCAGATGCCACACTGATAACATTTGAAGGCATGACAGCATCTAGAGAAACAACAGTACCATATTCAGGTGCAATTCATAGCATCAACATACCACAAGGCTAAAGCTTTAACTTTGATAACTTCATCAACTGAGTGTGAACATAACAATTCAGCAGCTCATAAATTTGATGAACAAAGTTCCAACGGTAGTAATCACTGGAGTAGCAAGATTTCTACAATCAGTAATGGTGGTACTTCTTAGCCAGTTATGGACAGTTAATTATTTTAAAGGGGCAGAGATGTTGAACTGAAGAATATCGAATTGCCAGCAGTACCAGAAAAACTGACAGTTTTCCGCAGTGCCTAGAGAAATTCCAGGTACACACAGTGACTTTATTTTTCCTCCAAACACGAATTTGTTGTATCGAAATATACGCTAACGACTTTACATAGTTGGACAAAGTTTAAAAATATAAGAAGGTTTAACTCATATGATACTAGACTGAACATACTCAAATGAAATTTGTCATATGGGCGGTTAGTGTTCATAGTTTGAGTTCAAGGGCTTGTGATAGATTTCACAACGGTTGACCAAAATGGAGTTATCCTGTTGATATGTAATACTATTTTATACTTATAAATGGCATACAAACATATGTTGTGGGTGTAAGACAGGTCGGTACTAAATTAGACCATTGAAAAAAAATAAGATCATTGAACTAACATCTCACTGGCACTAAAGTTCACAATGCACTGAAACTTACTGCTTTGAGATGCCTTTAGAAGCTCCTCGAGTTCAAAGATCCTATTAATACCACCAGAAAGTTCCAGGAATTTCTTATGCAACTCGAGAATGTCACCAAAAGCTATGAAACTTTGTGACACTACAGATGCCAAGAATCGCAGTGCATGTGCTAAATCCCCTGTAATTTCAAAATAAGAACATATTGTAAAATTCTATATGCAAAATAATATCGACTGGAAAGTGGATCCATTTCAAGATTTTTATCAACCTTGAGTTGAAGTCAAAGCTCGGTCCCCCTTGTGTTCCAAGGCATATAACATACTCAGTCCCCATGTCACATTGTGAGGTAGCTGCTTCGTCACGAAATCATCAAAAATACCATAAAGCCATCTTTTCCTCAAAAGAATCTTCGAGTGGTTAAGCAAAGTGTCGAATTTAGCTTCAACCATCTGATTTATAAGAAAATTATCACAAAGTGAGGGCATACACTTTTTACTAACAGATGCTAGATGTGCAGATAAAGCTACAGACTTCTGTTTTATTCATTTTTATTTTCAGACAAAGATATTTGTGATTTAACTAAATATGAGTCTTCAATATTTAGCATTTTGATTGAGATTCAGAACAAACATTCCACAATAATAAATAGAAAAACAAACATAATCTTTACAAGAATCACAATACATAAAGTGCATAAATCATAAGGAGCATGAATAACTCACAGCTCTTTCCCTTGATCCACCACCAAAGAATGCAATTGACTCAGCATGTGTCCGCAGTCTTGAGTGCATGAATCTTGTACAAATATTACAAGGTCAATACTGGAAGCTTATCATGTTAGAAGAAAGCCAAATTTGCAAATACCCAGCAAATTATGGGACTGACCTGAAAGAACCTTCAAGTTCTTGTTCTTGGTTTGAAAGATCACCGAAATCAGGGGAAACGGCTCTTAGAAAACCAAGCCCTAGCAACATGTATGCATACAAAATACCAACTCCTCTTCTTCCAGATAAAACCTTCATTCTCCATGTAAACCTGGCGAATAGCAGTAGCATAACTATGAAAACCTAATAAACAGAAGAACACCCAAGAAACACATGAGGCCATGAATAACTCACCAAAGAATGTCAACTAGTGGTTTCACCATTCCAGTAACTAAGCCAGCAAGATCATTTGTCAACTTCTCCACATCACGTGTTATTCTTTGGTCTGCATCAATATCCATGCCTGTCATGTTAAATACCTGAGAAACAAAAATGTCAAACTACTTAGCTTTTATGCAAACAGAAATATCATCATGCAGAACAATACTAGCAAGTAGCAACAATTATATGGGAAAAATACTGTTACAAAATTGAGAGAAGTGACTTGTAAATTGTACATTCTGTTAAGCAATTTACCTTGTAAAAAGCATTTCTTCTCAAATAATATGCAAGTAGATGGTTGGTCATGCGAATTCGCCATCCAAGAGCAATCTTTGAAGTAAGGTTTCTACAAGAAAATACTTAATCAGGCCAGGTAATATGTTGTAAAAAATCAACCACCAATGTAAGAATGGTTAAATACATGTGCCCGTGAAAGTAGTGCCGGTTCTTGTGACAAAGACCACATGAGGTAGCATACAATAATGCATCAGCCATCAGATAAAACATAATAGTGGTGTCGAATGCATAGTAAATATAAAAAAATGACTGAATGCTTAGTTAGAAGAAACATTGTGACAAGCACTGTATTAAAGCTTCATGGAAAACACTTCAAAATCGTGGAACTAAAATTTACCTCAGTGATGGTGCCACAATTGCATTTGCGGCACTTTGCATTACACTGATCCCGATCAACCGAATGAAGGCAGCTTTGTCCTGCTCCAGGACATACTTAACACTAGTCCCTGTCAAGATGTGCAACATGTAAAAAAATGGTACACTGGCAGTACCAGTTCTTGTAGTAATGGAAGAGACACAAAGAGCCAACCATTCAGTGATGCTATACGATCTGATATCCAAGTCCTAGAGAGTACAAGTACAGCAACTGCAAGCAATTGGCCCCCTTGCTTATCAACTATTTTAGGAACCTGACAAATATTCAAGAATATCATTAGAGTTACATACCTAATAGAAACCATTAATCAATTAGGAATTGTGACTGCATACCAGTATTTTAGACATTGCGGCAACTCTGACAGGCAAAGGTCTCGCTGAGCACTGTAATGGTTGGATCAGATGTGGTTGTTCTGTGGGTTCTATTTCCATATTAGGGGAAGTAGCTATGACCTGCGTTGAATAAGAATGCTCCTTGGGACCTGACAAAGAATTTCCCTGGAAAATGGAAATGTGTTAAAGAGTGACACATCAAAGACCAACAATAGCAGAACAGACAATATGAAATCATAACTACCTTCGTATTGGCACTAAAAGCCCTTTGAACAGCAAGTGCATCAGATTTGCGCTCGGTTTCTGATGATTTCAATACATCAACCTCTGATTCGGTAGGAAGGAAGGAGCCATTTCTACAAAAATAAGAGGATCACAGAAATTCAGCCTTTAAACAACAGCACCTCAAAAGAACAAAAAGGGAAACAAAATTTCATGAATATAACCTGTTATCTTGAACTTTCCACCCTCCTTCACCATCCAAGGACAAAACGATGTCATGAAATGCAACTAATGCTGGACGATGAGATATTGTTATGCATGATGTGCCCATTGCTCGAACCCTATTGCAGAAACGTTCTTCCATATCAGTTGTTACAGCACTAGTACACTCATCCAGGATGGCAAACTTGGGCTTATGGTAGAACAATCTGGCCATTCCCAATCTTTGTTGCTCACCAAGAGACAATTCATCACCCCAGTTAACTTCATTGTCGAGAGGGTAGCGTTCTAGCAAGTATTCTAAATCAACCTGCAAAAGAAAAAGACAACAGTAAGAGTCTCCAGATATGTTTATTAACTACTTATTCAGGAGAAAGAAGGCACACGAACAAAATGAATGGGTTATAGCTGATGAGGCCAACGTATTGGTTTGAGTATGATTACATTCTTTAGAAGATCCACCATACCACCATAGCTAAGTGGTTCGGTTTCCTGATCTGCTGTAAGTGGATAGATTAGCTGGTCTCGAAGTGTTCCAACGGCTGTATATGGTCGCTGGGGGACATAAAAGATTTCCTTGTTAAGATTAGAACCAACACCAGGTTTGACAATGTGGCCAGATACAAGCGGCCACAGGCCACCAAGAACACGGAAAAGAGAGCTTTTTCCACTACCGTTGGGGCCTGAAATAACAGCAAAGGCACGTAACAATATTAAGTTCCCATTAGAGCCATGATAAAGTATCAGATTTGGGGGAGCAAATATTTGATAGATAATTAGAGACCTTACCAGTGATCAAAAGATTAGAACCTGACTCCACCCGGAGAGTTAAATCGTCAACCAAGACATTCCCAGAGGGTGTCACCACCTGCAAAAAACATTTGTTTATATCTTGGCACCGCACGGACATAGTAATCAGAATAGTACTTCCACCATCATGCTTACCTTAACACCTGAAAATTCTATATAGTCAGCCTCACTAATATAATTCTTGGCAGAAGAATTTTGACTCATCGATCTGTCACGAACCCCAGATAGCTCACGTGAAACATCTAGTAACTCATGGATACGGTCTGCATAGCCACTGTCGATCGGAGCAGAGAGTTTATCAGCATAAAATACATATAGAAATAATTCCCAAGTTATATATACCAGAAATGCTTTAAGCAATCAAGCAGGATGGAAGTCTAAGTGAATGGAACACGCAGTTAAGTTGCATCACTGTTGAGAAACATAAATACAAATCACCAATGTAATTTTAAGAGGCCACAAATTAGTACTTTTAGATTTAATTCCAGCAAACTACTTTTTTTTTTAACAACAGCAAACTACTTAAGAGTTAAGAGGGGCCTCGAGACCAATTCTGGATGGCAAAGTAGCAGAGAGATTCTTATTGCTGAAGGATGATGGATGAATAGATAACTCCATTAAATAAAAAAATACGCACTTAAGGGTAAACAAAAGTTAAAGCTAGGAAATGAGTTAAGTGATGTCATAAGAAATAAAAAATAATGTGAGCAAACGGTCAATGGAAGCCATGAACATGTACATGCAAACATTATATCATAAACTTTGGAAATACAACAATTTACATCTACCAACTTGAAGAAAAAAATTCAATTAAATGTCTACTTGACATAAGGTCGCTCAAGCATTTCGCACAAGGGGTGGTGCATTTACCTGAGAAGATTTAAACGCCTTGTACTGGTAGAAAGTGTACCGAGAGACTGAAATAATGATATTATCACGCTTGTGTGATATCGAAGATTGCTGAGCATCTCTGCCCGTCCTAAAGTAGATGAATCAGGTTTAAGATCTCCCGCAAAGAAAGGTTCCACAATCAAGATAACACCCACTGTGGCACCAAGATACTTGAGAAGAAAATCTTGAATCATGCCAAACCACCAGTTCTCATGAAGAACAATATTCAAGTGCCACACAAGAGCCTGGAACCGCTGCATAATGTGTGATTCTTCTCTATTCTCACCACCATAAAATGCCACGCTCTCAGCATGAGTTCTCAATCGTGAATGAACCTGCCGATATTCCCCTTCTAGCTGTTGTTCCATTCCTTTCAACTTCCCAAAAGCCGGAGAAAATTTCCTAATGACACCACCAGCACCAAGTACATATGCCTGGAAGCAATTACTTATTAACATTGCATCTAATTAAGGAGCAGGCTAGTTGTCATAATATACACAAACATTAATGTAGCATAGTATCATTGGAAGAGAGAAGCATATTTCTTTAACCAAGAATTTCCACATCACACTACGAATCAATAGGGATGCCAATTAAAAATTTAAATAGAATTTATTTTACCAGAATCCAGAGGACATATTTCGGACTTGCATAAGAGCAGATGCGCCAGATGTATATTAACCCATCTGCAACTGCAATCAGATCATCCTGTACAAGTTCACTTAGTCCTGAGCAGAACTTCGGAATATCACTAGCAATTCTCTGCTCTGGGTTTGAGATCCGATGATCTACATGTGAGATCTTGTAGTAAACCATATTCTGGACAAAAGTAGGTAAAATCAATAAGTTAGAGAAAATATGTGGTTCAAAGCAGGAAAAATTCCGCAATTGACCAAACTATCAACTGATGAAGTTATCTGAATTTCACATGATAATCTCTAGAATAAGATGTAATGAACAGCTGTGATGAGTGCATTGAATGCTTAATTCACTTTTTTTTCCGTGAGTTGTAGCAAAAGAGGTGAATAAGTGAGTTGAGGTAAATAGATAGCCTCAATACTTCGGCACTACATTATTTTTCCATGATAAGGTAACGTGGCCCATAAAAATAGTCTCCTTTCAGCTGTCATATGTGTAGCACTAGTTGCTGGTTTGCAAGTCTATGATCTCATAATTCACCAATAATGCTCCACAAAGTCTACCAGCTTGAACTATATCGGCTCATTTCAGAGGGTAACAAAGACTTGCAGTACCAACAGGGACTTGAAGAAGTGAGAAAACATGAAGGTGCAAATAGTAAGGATATTTCAACTCTATAACCAATATACCTCAAAGTAATCAGCATGGACGAGATCTGTCAAAATTTTCTTGAAGCGCAAGCCTAAGGAACCTGTCAAATACTTTGAGGTCTGATATATCGTGGACTGAAGGAAGCATAATAGAAGATTTTCAATAATCAGGCGTGTGAAGGTCGGAACACGCCGGAGAAACGCGGATTTGAACAAATACCCTTGAACTTTTGCTAATCTGTGACCGATGGCTGTACGCAACACCTGCAGCAAGTTCACTGGTTAGAAAGGTTCTGCATGTACTTGGACAAGCCTGGATACAGATATAAGCTCCTTAATGGCTGAACTACGATACAGCTTACTATAATAGTCAGCGACCTAATAAGATACAACAAAACATTAAACTCTAGCACATGGCCAATGATAGACCACCAAGTGGAAATGCAGTGAAACAATCAAAACATGCTTGGCAAAAGTCTTAAAATAGCACTATCGATATGTCAAGCAAATGAAATGGCAGAGCTGTTGAGATTTATAGAACTTACTGCTGTTAACATCAAGCCAAGAAGGTAATTCGTTCCACTTGGGCCAATCTTCTTGAGTAAAATAGCAGCCAGGAAATGTAAAGATTTCAATAGATTTTTCTTTTTCCTTGGTTTTACCACTTTACCATCAACACCATTTTGACTAGTGCTATCTTCACTCCTGGTATGTCCATTTGCATCAGTACAAGAATCTGTTTCCTTATGTTTCCTCCGTCGACTTGACTGCGCATAAGCAAAAGTTCCCCCAGCAAGGAGTGTGCCAGAAACAACTGCAAGTGTTCTCCTGAATGCGTTTGAAAGGAAGAATCATTAGATAAAGAACTAAGAATCGACTAAACGATTCTGTTAAGTGTTGTGATCAGCACACCTTCTTGAAGAAAAAAGGTTTCGCCCATGCTCTGTTAGCTGCAGTAACTGAAGCGATGACATTGCTGCTAGATTGCCCTCTCGAAGCAGATATAGACAGCCAAAAACAGAAGGCCTAAGCTGTATGGAAGTCTTGACGATCAACAAAACACAAATACCGCCAAGTAAGGGCACCTGCTGTTACAGCACAGCATCAACGTATCCGATTTGAACCTGCGAAAATGCAGCAGATAGCTATTATACAGTAAGTCATAGTGGACAGCATTGCAGAATGCAAATGTGGCTGTTAATAAGAAAACATGACAACCAAAACATCTAAACAGCCCGTGAAGCTAGCTAACAACAACAACAAGCAATCAAATTTTGAGGAGGGAAACAATTGATTATCATAACAGGGTAATGTAAGCTCTATGCCCAGCCCTCAAATCTCGATGAATATTTTCTAAGGAGCTGCATATCCAATGCCCATGCCCACAGGCCACAGGGCCCTAACCTGAATTCCATAACCCAGTACACAAACCGATTGCAGCAAATAAGCACCCTGCAAGTTCCCTGCTCCTTACTAGTACGTACATGGGAACCAACACAATGCTGCAGTTAACATCATCAGAGTACAAGCCCCTCACATAATGACAGTAGGTGCGACATCCTCCTCGCCCAACCCCAAATCTGCCCCCCTGTTGCAGTAGCGGAAGCAAGGCAGGCAGATGCAGATGCAGACGAGCAACAGCATGATAATAATGCGATAATCGTGCTCTGACATCCCTTCCCCCCACCTACCCTGCGCGTCCCACCAGCAGGCTACCCTCCGTCTTCCAACAAGACAGTGGACCACGGCGGGATCCACCTAGGGTTAGGGAACGAATTCAGTGCCGGGAGCCGTCCTCTGGACAATCGCAGCTACAGGGCAGTGAATGAACTCAACCGCAGTAACTAACAGATCGGTTTGAATTACCCCCGCTCGACCAAGTAGGACACGGTGAGTAGTACTAAATTTATTACTGCCCCCAACTCAGCTAATGGACCAAGTTCCATGCGACTGACGGACTGACGCTGCAGAGTTTTTTCACTGACTGGAGAAGCTATCTGGAGCGGCACGGGTAGCAATGGCGCCGCCGCCCGGGCTTAGCCGATCGGACCCGCGCCTCACCCTCAGCACCACGGCGCACACGCAAAAAAAGGCAGGCAAGCGAAGTGCGGTACGCAAGAGCGAGCGAGCGAGGGAGCGAGAGGAGGAGCCCAGCACGAAACCGCAACGCAGACTAGCCTGGGCTGGGCAACTGGCGGGGATCGGTGGGGTGGAGCGGCCGGCGCCGCGGACCCAGCCCGGTGGAGGCAGCTAGGGAAGGTGGGGGGGGAGCGGTGAGGCGGTCGGTCACTCACCTCGGTATCGCCGCCGCCGCGCACGGAGTCGCGCGGGGAGAGGTTGGAGGAGCGAGGCCTCGGCCGGGACGGGGGCGCAGAACCGGAGGAGAGGCGGATAAATAGACGACGGCGACGGCGAGGAGAGAGACCGGAGACGGGGCGATCGGGGGGAGATGATTGGGCGGTGTGAACAAAATCGGCGGTCGCGGTCTCCGTCCGTCCGTCGCCAGTGCCACACCTCTCTCTCCTCCTCGTCCCGGTCTCTGCTGCTGGTGTCGTCACGACTCACGAGCCAAGTTGCGTGCTCGCTTACTCCTTTTTCTTAAAACACACAAAAGTTTGTTTATTGGGGCCGCGTGCCACGTGTGGTCAACGGCTGTGATCTTCTGCACGAGTGGGGCCTGGTGTGATCGACGGCCCGCGTGGAGCCCCCCGACTGCTTTGGGCTCGTCAGTCAGGCGAAACCGATGAATGTTCACCGAACGAACGAACGAAGCGTGCCAACTGTTTTCTGGTTAGAGAAGATAGGGCGTACGGCGTGCCAATTAAGACATGACTAGCAAAAATGCCCGTGCGTTGTAACGGGAGATTTAAAAATAAATAAACGTATGATCTACTTGGTTGGATCCATAAAATGTTTCGATCAGGAGCGAAGAACTCGGTTAGTTCTCCGTTTTACTATTTGTTCTTGCCTGGTCTTACCATGGAACCCCCTTTAAAAATCGATGTCCAGATTGAAATCGGTAAGAAAGGAGAGAAATGACTATGACGGTGTTGACAATGCTCCTTGGAGGAATCTCCAGCTCAATCATTTTCGCTATCGTCCCTATCCCCAATTTTTTCTGTATTCGTCGTAGGCACCGCCACGTATCATGTGTCCCCTCTATTGGTGCTGTCTACAAATCATCTGATAATTTTCCTTTCCAAATTTAGTTAAAAAATAAATTTCTTTCCCAACGCAATGTCGTCCCTCTTCTTCCGAGAAGAGATAAATATGTATGTGCTTTGCAACAGAAGAGTGAAAAACGTTGGTGCAACCTCTAACCTTTGTTCGCCATTTCGAATTAATCTTTTTTTCCATTTGATCTACGGTTTCTGTTCCAATTTATAAGATGTTTTAAATTGTACATTTATAAACTATATACAGATCGAATAAGTGAATCTGCACAACAAAACGCATATAGATACACCGATCATGAAAAAAGCTGAAACATATTATTTCTTCTTATTCAATCTACTATTTATCCGTGTTTTTAATCTTAATATATTATTATTTAATAAGAAGTACTCCTAGCACGTGCGGTGAAGCCCAAAGGGTTTGTACCTCTACATACAGTACTGATGAACACATCTCGATCCGCTCTGATGTGCAGCAAATACATCAAGTAAAACTAATATCGCAGCTTAGCGCAACCCCTGACCCAATCAATATCACTACATGGACTATATTCTCTGAAATAAAATACCTCAAACACACCTGATAATGGGATTGATGAGAGTGTTCTTCTCCCTCAACAATAGCAACAAGTACTCTTGATACCCTGAAATGAAGATAATATATTAGGGATAGGTTGAGCCTCCAAGTACAGAGTATGTAGAAGTGGTAGTTTTTCCCCAAGAAGGTGAATCGAGGTTTAATATCGAACTCTCGGGGAATCAGTAGTGTGGGTTTTATCTTATTGTCCTTCTCTAGATTTCCTGCAAACAAAATAGATTTCTTTGTGCCCTCAACCTCACCAAGTGGTTGTCAAGCACAAGGTGTGAGAATGATAATGAATGCAAAACAGTAAATAAATATGCAATGGTGGTAAATAAGTATGCAAGGATGATAGTAATGGCGATGGATGGTATTTTTGGGGTTTTTATATGTGAATGCATGAAGTAAAAGTGTTTTTTGTATTTTCTGATTTTAAAATGGCTGAATGTAAAAGATGCTTAAAAGTGGTTGGAAAAGTGTTTCTTATGATTAAAAATGGACCGGGGTTCATGATTTCACACATGCACTCTCTCTTAATATAGTGTGGCAAATGAGTAGACATAGATTTAATATATGAGATTGCAAACAAGGTTAATGACATGTTACTAATTATATGGGGATCACGTCCTAACATAGAGACCTTTTGATTATTAGTCTCACTTATACTCCACCAAGATGTGAACTAAATCATGCACCTTAGTAATTAAGATAACATCAGAGTATAGCTTTAAGATTAATGACATGAAGTGAAAATAAACACATGATGGATCTAGTCTTAGGTAGAGGCATGTCACTCCTCCTACCCTACAACATGGTATTTTGGTTTATCCCTAGTGAGGTAACAAAGTAAGGTAAACACCCAATGGATCATGATATTAAGTTGTCAGCTTATCACTTCACCACCCCCGTTACTCCAACTAATGAACACGTTCCCCCACAAATGCTCTCATAAACATGCTTGATCATAACAAGGATATAAGAACGGGGTACATAATATGCATCTAATTTCATAACCGAAATATAACATTGCAATCTCAACATATATTAACTCATAGAAAGATCCACCACAATGGTAATACAACGGTGACCGTAATCATGTTCAGCAGCTCATACGGTGCTAATTAGTGAAGCTCAAGAGAGAGAGAGATACATATGCTACTGCCACAAACCCATAGTCCAGAGGTGGACTACTCCCTCTTCATCATGGAGACGGTGGAGATGTCGATGAGAAGAAGGAGACCTCTCCAGCAGGGCTTCGCCGGAGTTTCCCCCCTCCAATCTACAGTCTCCTGGTCTCTGTTTCTTGTTTCTCTCGTGTGGTGGCCCTCTTTTCGAAGAACGTCGGGGGGCTCTTTATATAGGCATTTTTAGGTCACGAGGAAGCTTCTGGGCGAAGTATCGACGCAAACGGGGCCACGAGGGCCAATTGGGATAGGCCCACGCGGCTACAGTACCTGGCCGCGTGGGACCCACCCTTTTGGTCCTCCGGCCTCCGTTCGTTGACTTCTTTCGCTCCTAAATCTTCTCCTTCCAAAATAATGACCCCCGTAAATTTATAGCTCATTATGACGTCGTTAAGGTCCTGAAACAAATAAGGAAAGAAATAGGGGTTTTCTGCCTACGCAGGATTAATTCCATAAAAAGGGGAAATCATTATAAATTATCAAAAATCATTAAATAACAGTAATATACCCCTTATATGATGCAAATATGAATGGAATATAAGTATTATAATGCAAAGTTCATGTATGCATTTTAGATGCATCAACATCCCCAAGCTTAACTCATGCTCGTCCTCGAGTATGAAAGTGATAAAACTAACATGAACTTTGCAATATAATCACAACATGGATATAAAAGATGATTGTTACTGCTACATAAAGTCAAATGATTCATTATTTCAAAGAAGTAGCAATATGCAAACAGTTTATTAAGTGATATCAAGTATAAAATGCAAGGATGTTCAATGATAGTTCACAAAGTGTAACATAAAAGATAGTACTATGGACATTCTTACTTTTGCATACTTGAGGTCCATAGAGTGTAGATGAAAATCTGAATATAAAAGGTGGACACTTTGGAAAAGATATATAAATAAGTAGAGGTCAAACATGTATAATTTTCATCTATCCGCCAAACTATTCTACTTAAGTTATTGATTGCAATGGTAATACTTGGTGTCAAGCTCTCATTCCCCTATCATAGCATCTTGAATGATTAAAGTTGAATGTGAAAGCAAATATGAGTAGTGGCCTTGATAAAGTAAAGGTTAGATGTCTCATGCCCCATGAATACAAGTGCCTACACCATGATTACTCAACTTGAGAAACAAAGCAAGTTTAAGTTATCTATCATTGTAAGTAATAACGGTATCATCAAGAGTCTCAACTGGGGTACCTCTTGTCCCATGATATGGATCAAGCCCATATCAAAACAACAAGACAAACAACATATTGAACAATCTCAACACCCTCTTTATTTATCACTTGATATAGCTTTTTATTGTAGGGTGTATCACAGAGGGTTCAAAATAGCATGTAAGTAAATTTCCACCATGAATGATGCATGGCTTAGATTAGCGGACCAGGTTTCTCTCTAACCATTTATACAAACTCATTTAAACTTAACTCTATTTCCACATTTATTTCGTCATGATAGGCATCCATAGACAAAAGTACATGATATCAACTAAACAAATGATGAAATATGTTGAAAGCTTTGCATGTGACAGCACATATGGGCTAACTCCCAACCTTAAACATTTATCAAGCCACTATCTTCATAATATTAATCACAATGGCTCATCTTTATTGAATGCAATAAAGTAAAGTGTGCATCAAGTTCGCGAGAGCTTTTTAACCAACTTTTACCATTACAATAAATACCATCATCATTTTCATTTAGAGGCATAGATAACACAAATAACATGATAAACATACTTGGAATAGCATAAAGCTAATAGGTAGATATGGTGGACTCACTGGAAAAACTTGGGCTGAAGGTGTTGGAAACAAGTTTTTATTTTATTGAAATTTTGGGCTAGCAAAAGGGAGAAAGATGACCATCTAGATGCATGCATGAGTGTTCATAGAACTAACTAATTCATGTCAAACAAGGTGAAATAACATACAACATCAAAACATGAATAAAAGATAGCTCATGATAAAGCATTTGCAAATTATTACTCATAAAGAGGCTCATGAATCATGCAACTATATGTGTCATTAAAAATCAACTTAGACATCCCTTTTCCCAATAAAATAAAAGCATGCAAGATATTTCAACCCATATTTCCAGTAGCTTCCTCATATATAAATGATAGTGTGGTGGTCTCACAAAATAAAAATCAAAGCAAAAACAAACAAAAAGACGCTCCAAGTTTATGCGATAAAGTGCATTGATAGAAAAACAGAAGTTAGACGTGTGCAAACCGAGAGTGTGTAGGTTCAGTGGGGATGTTCACATCCCAAGCTTATGGTTTTCACCATCCTTGGATAACTCATGGTGCATCTCCTCCAATCCCTGTGAAAAAACTTCAAAACACAATTTCTCCCATCTCTTTTCTGTGGGGTGATATTAGTAGAGATAAACAAACAAGTTTCTTGCTGCATATAATCCATGGACTAAAATTCATATGAATGATCAGAGAGTGTATAATGTTGTATGCCTACTCATAAACTTAATTGGATCAACTCAATAGTTCAAACTATGCATAAAACAATATGGGACAGAATCTGTCCAGAAAAACAGCAACAGAAAAACGAATTTTTCTATCCTACTTAAACTTGTAAAAAAATTCTGAAAAAATTCAGGCATACAGAGGATGAAAAGTTGCAGTTACAGTAAAAATATCAGCTCATTCGGATTTACAGAATAATAATTAAAAATCAAACCGTGCACAGACTCTGTGCAGGAATAAAATCTCCGACATAGAAATAGCAACTTTTTGAAACCAAAATGGGCAAACTTGGCACTTTATTAAAAATTCCAGAAACTAAACTAAGAAAACAATCTCTTGTTACAGCGATAGGACACAAAGAAAATTCAAATAAAAACAACCAGGTTGCCTCCCGTAAAGCGCTTTCTTTATAGCCATATAGCTAGGCTTACTTACTTGTTGTTTTACCGAAGATGAAGCTCATGAGGGAGCTTAAAAGTTGTGCCCTTCATCCTTGGGAAGTGTTCCATGCATTTCTTATGTGGAAAATGAAACTTTACATTCCCTTCTTTTGAATCAATAATAGCCCCTGTGGTACGAAGAAAAGGTCTTTCAAGAATAATAGGACTAGAGGTTTTATTCTCCATATCCATGATTAGAAAATCCACAGGTACAAAAGTCATATGTAACTCTACCATAACATCACTCACTTTCCTAAAGCATGTTTAATGGTATTATCAGCAAGTGCAAGTCCAATAGAGCATTTTTCAAGATTTTTTAATTCAAGTGCTTCATATAATTGTTTAGATAAAACAGAGACACTAGATCCTAGATCAAGTATGGCATGGTGTGTCTCTTTTCCAATAGTTACTAGCACCTTGGGGATCCACACATCCCCAAGATTAGGTGGTATCATAGCTTCTTGATTGTATCTAGCATTTTTTTTCTTTCAAGACATGATTAGCAATATAGGAACCAAAACCAGATTGGTTAACATCAATAGAAGGATCACTTGCAAATTTTTGTAAGGTAGATATTAATTCATGCAAGCTACAATTCTCTAAATCAAGCCAGGGATCATTAACTTCACTAAGCATCTTAACTTCTTCAACTTTTCTTTCATCATATTCAGTTTTGCTAACTTCTTTTTTTGAAGCCATAAGATGAGACATAAAAGGCAACAAATATTCAGGATAATTTAGCAATTCATTCAGAGTTTCCTCCAAAGTAAGAGGAACATTTTCAGCAATATTAATAGAATTCAATCCAACCACAGGTGGTGCTTGTGGTTTTCCAGCAGACATACTCAATAAAGTGGCTTGATTATCAGCAAGTTTTGAAAGGGCTTTGTCTAGTCCTGCAGCTTCGAGTTGTAAGTTTTTAATATCAGAACTAATCGAAGCAACAGACTTATTCAACTCTTGTATCATGGTATTATGACTAGCAACTTGTTCCATAAGAATTTTATTAGTCTCAAAATTATCATTACTTGATGACACAGGTTTCCATTTATCATTAGCATTAGGATATGGAACAAAAGGACGATTGTTGGGAACATAATGAGGTTTATTATAAGAATTATAATTGTTGTTACCATACCCATTGTTTCCATAATTCCTAATTAAGTTGACATCAATATTTTCAGAATTATCACCAACTAGTTCTTACAAGGAATATTTTCAACACTAGGTTTATTAAGCAAAGCAAGAATAGTATCCATCTTAGATGACAAATCATGAGTTTCTTCTATGGAGTTTACTTTCTTAGATGAACTAGGTGCTCTATCAGTATGCCATTGACTATAGTTTTTCAAAATGCTTTTCAATATATTCTTAGCCTCTACTATAGTTTTTCCCATAAAAGCAACTCCAGCAGCAGAATCAAGTATATTTCTAGACATGTAATTCAGACCATTATAAAAAGAGTGTAGTATGGTCCATTCATTAACTCCATGTGATGGACAAGTTCTAAGCATAAGTTTTATCCTATCCCAAGCCATAGCAACATGTTCATTTTCATTTTGCCTAAACGATAGAATATTGTTTCTATTTTGCAAGATTTTAACAGTAGGATAGTATTTCTTAATGAAAGCTTCTTTCAGATCATTCCAAGTTTTAATGCTATCAGTAGGTAATGAATGCAGCCACTCCTTAGCTTTTCCTCTAAGTGAGAAAGGAAATAATTTCAGTTTTAGAACATCACTTTCAACATTCTTAAATTTTTGCATGCCACAGATTTCAACAAAATCATGAAGATGCATAGAGGCATCATCCACAGCACTATCACCAAATTGCTCCCTAGTTATCAAGTTCAACAAACTAGGACTTACTTCATAGCTATCAGCTTGTATCTCAGGTGTGGTAATAGGTTTAGCAATAAATTGATCATTTGGAGTGTTTGTGTAGTCACACAACTTAGTCCTATCACCCATTTTAGCAGATTTTTATGTGTTTTTGAATTTTTAATGCAAAACTGAAAATAAAATGACACTAAAACAATGCAAACCGAATTAACTAATGTAAAACAAAATGCAAAACTGAAAATAAAATATGCAAACCGAAATCTAAATATGATATGCAAGACAAAAACAAAACAAAATAATTTGCTTGAAGGTAAAGATGGACAAGATGATGCTCACGTAGGTGCAACCTCCCCAAGCTTAGGTGTTAGCACAAGTTGGTGATGAAGTTGACTTTGTTGTGATATCCTTGGACAAAACCTTCCAGCTATGATTCCTCGGCAACGGCGCCAGAAAAACCTTTGATGACGGGATTGATGAGAGTGTTCTTCTCCCTCAACAACGCCAACAAGTACTCTTGATACCCTGAAAGGAAGATAATATATTAGGGATAGGTTGAGCCTCCAAGTGCAGAGTATGTAGAAGTGGTAGTTTTTTCCCAAGAAGGTGACTCGAGGGTTTAATATCGAACTCTCGGGGAATCAGTAGTGTGGGTTTTATCTTCTTGTCCTTCTCTAGATTTCCTGCAAACAAAATAGATTGCTTTGTGCCCTCAACCTCACCAAGTGGTTGTCAAGCACAAGGTGTGAGAATGATATTAAGATGATAATGAATGCAAAAAAGTAAATAAATATGCAATGGTGATAAATAAGTATGCAAGGATGATAGTAATGGCGATGGATGGTATTTTTGGGGTTTTTATATGTGAATGCAAGAAGTAAAAGTGTTTTTTGTATTTTCTGATTTTAAAATGGCTGAATGTAAAAGATGCTTAAAATTGGTTGGAAAAGTGTTTCTTATGATTAAAAATGGACCGGGGTTCATGGTTTCACACATGCACTCTCTCTTAATATAGTGTGGCAAATGAGTAGACATAGATTTAACATATGAGATTGCAAACAAGGTTAATGACATGTTACTAATTATATGGGCATCACGTCCTAACATAGAGACCTTTTGATTATTAGTCTCACTTATACTCCACCAAGATGTGAACTAAATCATGCACCTTAGTAATTAAGATAACATCAGAGTATAGTTTTAAGATTAATGACATGAAGTGAAAATAAACACATGATGGATCTAGTCTTAGGTAGAGGCATGTCACTCCTCCTACCCTACAACATGGTATTTTGGTTTATCCCTAGTGAGGTAACAAATTAAGGTAAACACCCAATGGATCATGATATTAAGTTGTCAGCTTATCACTTCACCACCCTCGTTACTCCAACTAATGCACACGTTCCCCCACACACGCTCTCATAAACATGCTTGATCATAACAAGGATATAAGAATGGGGTACATAATATGCATCTAATTTCATAACTGAAATATAAAATTGCAATGTCAACATATATTAACTCATAGAAAGATCCACCACAATGGTAATACAACGGTGACCGTAATCATGTTCAGCAGCTCATACGGTGCTAATTAGTGAAGCTCAAGAGAGAGAGAGATACATATGCTACTGCCACAAACCCATAGTCCAGAGGTGGACTACTCCCTCTTCATCATGGAGACGGTGGAGATGTCGATGAGAAGAAGGAGACCTCTCCGGCAGGGCTCCGCCGGAGTTTCCCCCCTCCAATCTGCAGTCTCCTGGTCTCTGTTTCTTGTTTCTCTCGTGTGGTGGCCCTCTTTTCGAAGAACGTCGGGGGGCTCTTTATATAGGCATTTTTAGGTCACGAGGAAGCTTCTGGGCGAATTATCGACGCAAACGGGGCCACGAGGGCCAATTGGGATAGGCCCACGCGGTTATAGTACCTGGCCGCATGGGACCCACCCTTTTGGTCCTCCGGCCTCCGTTCGTTGACTTCTTTCGCTCCTAAATCTTCTCCTTCCAAAATAATGACCCCCGTAAATTTATAGCTCATTATGACGTCGTTAAGATCCTGAAACAAATAAGGAAAGAAATAGGGGTTTTCTGCCTACGCAGGATTAATTACATAAAAAGGGGAAATCATTATAAATTATCAAAAATCATCAAATAACAGTAATATACCCCTTATATGATGCAAATATGAATGGAATATAAGTATTATAATGCAAAGTTCATGTATACATTTTAGATGCATCAACACCCTGCAACCTCGTAAAGTCCACGGCCTCCTCTGCTCCTCCCACACCCATCGGCCTTTGGTGCTCATGTTCCTGTTGAGACGTCAGACATGGAGAGAGAACCCCCTCGACACCATGGCTACGATCCAAAGCTCTCCGTCCTGCTCCTCATGACGCTCAATCCCTCATGTTCCCGTCGTACTCCGCTAGCAAGCTATCGAGCAGTCGAGCGCCAGGAGGTACGCCTCGCTCTCGTTGTCCATCACCCAATACGAAGGGAGAATTCGAGGCAGTACGCGGCGAAGCATTCGACACCCTGAGGCGGCGGCAGCAGTCCGGGAGGAAGGTGGGATCGAGAATCACGCCCACGAGCTGGCCGCCGACCCTCTTCACCATGAAACCACCATTGCAGATGAAGAAGCCGACGAGCTGGGGCAGGTTGAGGCGGCGGAACGGCGAAGGAAGCCGGGAAGACGGAGATGCGACGCCATTGTCGGCAAACTCACGTGTAGCACTCCTCCCTAATGGAGTGCCAGAATCACTCCAGGAGGCATCGCCACCGGCGCCGATGGAGAGGATGTGCTCGGACGCGGTCAAGCAGCTGCTGTCACCACGTTGGTTGGGTAGCAGGTACACCGCCACGAACTTCGCCTCGATCGGATCCTCGACGAAGAATTGATTAGCAACTCGACAGCGAAGATTGTATTGATCGAGTTGATCGATCTGTCGATGGATACCTTGATCGAGCGGTTTATATATATATATATAGAAACCCTATTTGACACCCAAGGTACAGAATAACTTATTTTACACCCACCATTTTTTTACGTTGTTAAATCAATAAATTATGTTACATATGTAAATATTTACGTCATGTTGACCCATAATAGAAAAAACCGACATAAAAAATGAGTTAAAATGACGTAAAAGTCATAAAAACAACAAAAATAAGTGTATTTTGTCGTATTTTTACAACGTCACGTAAATAAATTTTTTTGTCATTTATATTTTTTCTTACGTTCTCCTTTAGTTAATACATAAGACAAAATTTACGTCACGTAAAAATCATATGCGGTTGTAAAGATATAGGGTGGGTTTAGAATAACTATTCTACTCCCTGAGAGTCAAATAGCGCGACCCTATAACTATTCTGCACTCCCGTACAGAATAACTATTCTGTACAACTTTCTGAACTTCCTAAACAATAACCAGTGAACCTCTTAGCGGAACACGCAAATCTCTGTTTTTACGGACAGTATTTTAACCGTCATTTTCAAACCGTTTATCGGAATGAGGCATGCGATATGCCGTTGGATTCGTATTGTAAATGCGAAACTTTTACTCTTCTGGACGGTTTCCAAATTCTGTACGGTTTTTGAACAATTTCAAATATACTAAACACAGTTTTCACGATTTTGTCCGTTTCCGTATAGTTTTTTGGGCGCCATTTTCAAACCCCTGACCGGATTGATGCAAATAATATGCCGTTGGATAGGTAAGAAAATTGCGCAACTTTTATTCTTCTGCCAGATTTCCAAATTATGTACGGTTTTAGAATAATTTTAATTATACTAAACATAGTTTTCGCGGATTTTTCCGTTTCCGTACTATATTTTGGACGCCATTTCCAAACCGTTTGTCGGATTGATGCAAGTGATACATCATTGGAAAGCTATGGAAAATGCGCAACTTCTCTATTTCTAGGTCATTTTCGAAATTCATTACGGTTTAAGAGCAGTTTTTAAAATAAACAATTCTGTTTTAAGTGCAGCGGACTGTTTTTTGGCAATTACTCTCAAACCGCTTGTCGAAACGTAACAAATGATACGGCGTTGGAAAGATATTGACGAGACACAACTTTTTTGTGAAGATAAGTTTTCTCAATTCTTTACCGTTTATGAATAATTTTAAAAATGCAAAAAACGGATAAGCAAACCAACACGATAACGTTTTTGAAATTGACACGGTTGTGGAGTTCGGGTAGAATATTGGTGGATGAGAGAGTCAAATTAGACTCAAATCTAACTACAGGTGCGGACGGTCGATTTGGCCAACCGGATCTCGTATGAACGATTTATATGCATAATATTTCCGCCCCGAAAAACAGAGTATAATGAACTTCCTAATTATACGGTAATGAACCTCTAGTTATCTGTTAGTGAACTTTCTAGCGCGAATTTTTTGTTTCATACCGCGCACTGTTTTTCTTGTTATTTTCAAACCCTTTTTCCAAACGATGCAAATGATATACCGTTGAAAACGTATGGAAATTGCGCATCTTTTCATGTTGACCATTTTTCGAAATACTTCATGGTTTGAGAGCAGTTTTAAATATACTAACTGTTGTTTTCGAGATTTTTTTCCTATTTTTTTCGATATATACGTGAACTTCCATTTTTTTCGATAGTGAACTTTATTTGACGAACTATTTTTTTGAACCTCTCGCGATGCATATGTGAACTTCCTAACTATTTCACAAGTGAACCTCTCGTCGGACCATTTTTTTCTGAACTTCTCACGATACACGAGTGAACTTCCTATTTTTTTCGCAGGCGAATTTATTTTTGGTGGACTATTTGTCCGAACTTCTCGCGATGCGTAAGTGAACTTCGTATTTTTTCTGAAGTAAATTTCTCCGTGGAGCTGTTTTTTCAACATAAATAATGAACTTCCTAGAAAAAGATTAATTCTGCAGGTGAAAATAAATAAACTTGTGGGGGAGTATTTGAAGTAAATCTCTGATGAAAAAAATAAGCTTCATGCTACACCAAGTAAACTTCATACGTGACAATGCTGCTAGACTGCCTCGCGGAACGAAATGAACTACACCATAAATAAAAGTGAACATTTAATTTCCTTTTACCCGATAGATCAGTCATTTGAAAAATAAAACTACTGTATTAGAGAACTGAACAATACTAAGGAACTGTTGAATGTTGAATTAGTTTTCTAGTGAACTGTTGAATGTTGAATTAGTTTCTCAGCTAGAACACATGTTCAGAACCATACGTACAAAGCCACTATAAGCATCGCAACATTTCAGTTAGATGCAAACATCCCGAATATTTCAACTACAGTATTAGAGAACTGAACAATACTAAGGAACTGAACTAAACTGCAAAATCTGTATGATACAGCGAACGCTCGCGACTGTGGAACTCCGGCTTAGGCACGAACCAACAGAAAGGAGTTCACGGCCAGCGCATGGGTACGGAGGGGCCGGGCCGGACCGGACCGGTGAGCAAGACAGGGGCGGGGTCACGCCTGGGAGAAGGAACGAGGGGCGGGGCGGGTTCCGGGGTCAACAGAGACCTCGTCGGCGGCGCGCGACGGGAGATAGAAGGCGGCGGCGAGATGGGGTGGGCGTCTGCCGGGGCGGCTCGATCTGATGGTGGGGAGGCCGGGGGGCGGCTCGATCCGGTGAGAGGGAGGCCGGGGGCGTCTCGATCCGGTGGAGGGGGGCGCGGGGGAGGCGCTCCGGTGGAGGGGTGGCCGCCGGTGAGAGGAAGGTGGAGGGCAGGGGACGGGCCGGGAGGTGGTGGGCGATGCGGTGGCCGCCAGCGCCGCGCTGGAGATGGGGGTGCGATGCGGTGGCCTCCGGCTCCTCCGAGCGGGAGGTGGCAGAGGGCATCGCGGTGGCCCGCCGGCGGTGAGGAAGAAGGTGGGGGTTGGGGAGCCGGATCGATGGAGGGGAGGCAGTGGCGGCGCGTGGCGGTGGAGGGCGCCGCCGTCGACCGGGAAGGAGGCAGGGCTAGGGAGGAATGAGTCCTTGCCGGGAATCAGAGGCAGGGATAGGGAGGAAGGCACCGTGGTGGTCGAGGGCGCCGCCGTCGGCCGGTCACCGCAGGAGGAATGAGGCCTGTTTGGGGATCGAGAGAGGTGGGGAGAGTGGGTTGGTGCGGACGGGGTAAGTAGTTGTACTTTTTTAAGAAGGTGATTAAGTGGGGTTGGTTCGGGATAAAAAGGTCTTTAGGATGGAAAGTTGTACTGAATAGCTATTCTAGAAACATTTAAGGGGTTGTGCAGAATAGTTCTACCCTATATATATATATATATATATATATATATATATATATATATATGACATATTCATACTACTCTCAGGAGTAGCTACCCCCTAGTTAATTATCCACCACGTGTTTCCCAGCGTACCACCTAGCGATCTGATTTGTAAACGTGCATGCATGATCTCCCGACGGGCACAAACCCGATAACCCACGTTCAGAATAATTATGGCTAAAAAGTTGTTTTTTTTGGATAAAGGAAAGAGCTAGTTTTTAGCGTCACCGGTACATCTCGATACTCCGGGACGTTTGGCTATATATTACCCATCGAGCCTCCCTTATTTTTCTAATCTGAGAGTATGGAGAGACGTATGGATCTGAGAAGCCGGCCGAGCAGAGAAATCCACACATCACGATTCGCCTTGGGTATGTAGTATCCTACTCCCTCCGTTCCACAATATAAGATGTTTTAGGTGTTTCATATGTTGTCTAGATTCGGACTAAAAGAATGGAAAGAGAGTGAACATATACACTAAAACATGTCTACATACATGTGGTCCAAATGTGAATGTGGAAAAAATCTAAAACATCTTATATTATGGAACGGAGGGAGTACTATCCATCTACTACTACTAGTAGGCTGATTAGTACTACGCATCTCTATCCCCCTTGAGTAAGTAGTATTCATCTGATTTGCACTATTAGGCAGGTTAATACTAGTAGTAGACTTTGGCTTTTATTTTCAATCTCTTACTAGTATTTTTTTTCTTGCAGGCACTATGACAAAATGATGGATGTAATTGAGAGGATTGACAGTCCGGCCTCAATCATCGAGCTGCACGGCAGATTAATTACAGTGCTTTGGAATTCGATGGATGGAAATATACACAATACTTCCAATGGAGTAAGATCGAGGCTTTGCACGGCATGTCGCCATCCAGGCCACAACATCAGATCGTGTGCACGCGACTCTCAATAGAATTTTGGTTATGCTAGGATTTGTGTTTTCCATACTCGGCAACTTATAAGCCGCCGTCTAAGCTCTTAATTTCCTTATATTTTCAAATTTGAGTTATTGTTGTTGTAATTTGACATTATTGACAATAATAAAGTTATCGGTTTTTACCTTTCGAGACAAGATCTTGTCATCTGTTTACGAATCTATATTATTTGTATCACGTAGATGTTTCGTCACTACATGGCAGTAAGTGGTATGTCATTATGAAGGATGAAGTATGTACTATTTGTGATTATGGCGTATGTAATATTCGGGGTGATTATAGGATGATGTATATAGTATGGTTATGTGTCTCTGTTGGAATTCTAAAGTATGTTGTACTCGAGGGAATAGAGGATGATGTATGTAGTATGAACTTAAGATCTAAATAGGATGTAGTATGTAGGTTGGAGTATACGTACATGGTGTATGGAGTATATTTGATATTTTTTTTGTAACAAATTTGATGGATTGTATGGTGCGTTCACTGATTAGAACAGATCAGATTCAATTAAGGATGACAATTTTACCCATGGGTATGGCTACCCGCGGGTACCGTACATGTATGGGGAGGATATGGGTACATTTTTATACCCATGGGTAGTACCCATACCCTACCCGCCAACTCGTGGGTAGGGCATGGGTACAGCCCTGTACCCGCGGGTATACCATATCCTCCCCGTTTATACTGAATATGACCCCTACGCCGTTGACTTGCTAGATATGACCATGAGTTTGTGATTTTCGAAGTTAGATAAGTGTCATGTATTCATCTACCTATTATTGAGTTGAGATAGTTGTTTTTTTTATCAAATGTGGTACTTACAAATGTGACACTGGGAAAAATTTGTCTACTATTTGATCTACCAAACGGGTACCCAATGGGTATAGATACCCGCCGGGTATGGGTATGGGTATATTTTCATCCCCGCGGGTAAGGGTATGGGTAGAATTTTATACCTATAAACTATATGGGCATGGGTATGATATTGCTCTACCCTGCCCATACCCTGCCCATTGCCATCCTTAGATGCAACTAGATTCGAACGGCGCGGCTTGCCGCGCGGCACTTGTAGGTTCATTTGTTTTTTGCCCGTGGTTGTCACATTTTATACAGATTATTAGAAAGATGGTTTATATCCGTATGTGTTAATCAAAACATGATCGCAATATCAGTCATGGTGAGAAGTTACTCAAATTTGTACCATCTATTTTTAGTATCGTATGAAATCAACAATCACCATATCATACAATCAAAATTTTAAGATACGGGAAGATCAGCCAATGCCTAACCACACATGGAAACTAATATAGAAATTCACACCACACTTAGATGACATAAGATGGCTTTATGAGAGTCGCATCTTGATGTACATAATACATATGCAAACATGGAAGTAGTACTAAATACATAGGTTTTGATCAGTCCGGAAACAGGATCTCAAACACCTAATGAGTTTCAAATCATTAGCGATTTGAAAACTCAACATCATTATAAATTAGACACCGGCAACGAAGACCTGGATGACAGCAGAACCAAAATATAAATGGCCATGGCTTGCTGGGGCAGTCACGGACAGAGACTATGTACATGCAAAATGCAGGAACAATGTTTAGAATTAATTGAGAGTGTAGTTGTGTGGATTGAAACATCAATAAGCTTGGTTTGGCCAGACCTTCAGCAGTAGCATCTTTGAAGAGAGTCCTAAGTTAAATGGGTGTATATCTCTCACAGAGATGGTTTAAATATACCTACAGTTCGGTCATTGTAAAAAATATGGCTGTGTCAAGGTATATTGTTCAATGAACCACTTAGTATAATTGTATCCCTGTGCAAAATAAAATATCTTACAAAAACTAAGGCGGTAACTCAAGTAGCCTCTAAAAAGGAGCCTCTGAAAAATAATCAACACAATGGAGTAAACTTATTCTTTGGAAATGTCAGAAAGAGATCAAACATCATCTAAAGTAGGGATATTCAAATACTTAACGAAGAGAAGAAATCTCTAAAGTAGTGGCATACAAAATCTTCAAACCATGTTTAACATGTCAATCAGCTATTAAAAATGGCAAATAAATTACAAAAAAATAAACATTATTAGGCACCAAGAGAGCATTGTAATCAAAAGAACGATATTTATCGCATTTATCTACACTTCCCTAGTTTTGTTCTTAAGAAAATGGAAGTACACATGTCTGATGTAAGCAGGAAAAACTATACGTTTCCGAGGTAAGAGAATTACACCTCAGATATCATGTATGCTTCCCGACTAATAAGTTTACATGCAAGGATGGGTTTGCGTGTACTCGTGTTGTGCATATGTCCATTTGTGTGATAATAAAATCTCATAGCAAAATGAAATTAACAAATGAAAAACATACATGTCTTATCAAAGATGTATGTCAAATAAGCTAGCACTTTATCAAGGAGCACAAGTATTAATACAATTATAAATCCTTAATCTATGGGCTTACTATGTCAAATAGGCTAGCACTTTATCAAAGATCAGCTGAATCAAACATATACGAAGTACAACATATATGTTTCATTCCAGCAAATATTTCTTCTTTCTTGAGCGGATTTCTAGTTTAGTAAAAGCATAACATATGATCAAATTATGATCCTTAGCCATATTAAAAATTCTCAAAAGTACCATGACAGATCAGGAAACATAATTGGGACAATCCGATGTTTCAGAAGACAACACAACAAGAGTATAAACAGCCAATTTTACAAATAGCACCTTCTCTTTGCGACTGTCAGGCTGGATGTGAGGAACAACTATAAAAACACCTGCTGGAAAAAAACAGGATTGCAAGACCATATGCTATATTTTTTCAGAGAGGTGATGCGGTACACACGGTCAATAAGAAAAGAAAAAATAGCAATGAATCAGATCATGGCGAGAATTAACTCAGATTTGAACAAACCAGAGTAATCACAACAGATGGGTGTTTGGATATATTTTTCCATCCAAGACTGTCAAGGCATATAGAATCAACTGAAATGGGTGTTAAAAAAACAGAAATGGAAGTAGACTGCATAATAAAACTGACCAGGAAATGCATTGTTGCAAGAAATATTAAATATATAGTGTTTATCAAAGTCTTTTGTGCATATGAACCAAATTGATCTGTATCAAGTTACTACTATCAAATCCATGGCTTCATATCAAGAAATATGGTTTGCTTGATTCTCCAAAGGAAGTAACAACAGGAAAGATGGCTTGGTTTCTACCAGGTCATATTAGTACGTGACTACAGAGAAGTAACAATTTGGTGCGTTGATTAAGAAGTATGTTCCTTATGGATAGGATCTGGTAGTGTATCATGACGGTACATTGTTACCAATGTGTATGGATATGATACCATATTTATTAGCAGGATGGCGTCATTGTTACGAATTTTTAAAATTGCCCAACATACTTAGGAATGAAAAGAAATGTAACACCACAACACCAAAACATTATGAGGCCACAAGATTTGGGTAACATATTATCACATCGTAAGCATATAAAATCTTATCTGAGCCCATGACAATGAAGAACAAATGAGGCCACATTTGAATTGTGTGCACCCAATGGCTCCTCTATTTCGATCTGGATGCTGGTGTACAGAGAGTTGAGGATGTTGTTGTGTATCATTGGAGATGAGCTATCAAGGAGCAAAGAGTGAGCAGCAGCAACATCATGAGTCTCGAAGGAGCAGCTCGGTATGCAGAATAATGACGGAGCAACAACAGCCAGCTGAACAACATGTTTTTTGGAGCTAAGGGCACGTACAATGGGCGACGCTAAGAGAGACGCTAGGAAATAATTCCCGGTCGATTAGCAGTTAGGCTATCAAATCATGGAGCCGCACGTAGCGTCGCCGCTAAAGTATGCGTCGAGTGCTTGCCTCCTTTTCCCTTGCTCTGGAGTTTTTTTCTTCTGCGTTGAGGCTAAAAGTTTCCCCTGTAAGCGCCTGTAGAAGCTAGTTAGCGATGGAGGCCAAGACGCTAGCGCTGCCGCTAGACGATTAAGTTTATTTTTTATTTCACTAAGCGCCCACTCAAGCGTCTATGCAGTGTACATGCCCTAATTGGGCCATAATATGTGTTAGGGGCTACTTTAGGATAGACTGATTTGAAAGTTATATAACTTGAATGCTCATGCCCCTAAAATTCAATGTAGAATTCATGACAAAGATCTTCCTAAGTATATTAAACCAAGTTGATAGACATCGACACATGTTAGTATATAGACTCGGTATCAAGATAAAAAACTGCAAAATGCATAATTTGTGGGGCATAGACTGATAGACATGTGTGAGCTTGCACATAGACTACAACTATTATTCGCAAGCCAACTAACATAAATCTTTCTGATAAGTGGCAATACACATGTCACATGTTGAACTCTGATAACTGCAATAGTAGAAGTCACATAGCAAAATTGCAGCAAGAATTTTAGCCTTGCTAGAGATGCAAAAGTGAGAACTGAGAGATAATCAGGCAACCAGAGGGAGAGCCTTATACCTCGTTCATTACTTCAGCTGTAGAACATAACTATGCAGATCGTTTGATAACAAAATATTTAATTAGTTATTGTCTGAAGGATTGAACCCACACAAGTACTACAGGCCGACTAACCAGAATATATGGACCACCAAATCTATTATCAAGTAACCATTGATTTACCCCATAGGACTATTTGATCTCAAGACTGTTGCAACCATATAATCAAGTAACCAGAATGCGAGCAGAAACACAAAGGGTAACTGAAATACATATTACGTGAACTGAAATATATATCCAACCAAATTTTTAAATAGCAAGCACTAAACTACTTGATTGTACCTCCACTCAAATATTGTAACATAATCAGCTTTAGTTCCTCACCTACACCATTTAAACCATTCCGTGTACTTGAGAGTACCACATATTCCTATTTAATATTTTGTTTTATTGCAGTTTGATATCCAAGTTACAACTTTGTACATGGATCGCCATTGGCCATATTCCTAGAGCAACAGAATGTTCGAATGAAGTTAAAAGAAACGGGTTCCAATAGATTTTAAAAAAGGAGGTGGTAATGACTTGACAGAAAACACATGTAAATATTAATAAAAAGATGTCGGATGCAACTAAACACAAAATTACTAAATTGCTAAATACCCTACATATGAAACAACCTTTGCGACCTTGACGGCAAGAACAGTGCTGCAAATCCGGATGATGCACTGACACCAACAGCCTTGCTGGGGAAGCTGCAACCAGCAAACACAATTAAGCAACATACAGATATCCCTATCCCAGACATATTGTTCAAAAGCTTGGCAGGTCATGTCGCTTGAGCAGAGTTATACCTCACACCTTCATTTGGAGAGTTGGACCAAATCTTCAAGAGCACCCATTTTCAGGAAAACTACGACATTATTGTTATTGTTGTCCCCATGTGGAGCTAAATAAGCTAAAGTTCCTGTAGCTTGCGTGTAAAATGATATGAACGTTATCTAAAAGAAAACTCAACACTGAATTAATCCAGCACAACATGTTTAAGTGGAAATCAAATAAACTCGAAAACAAAAGGAAAATAAATCAGAGTGAAAGTTACGAAGGGTGGATAGGCAAGTTACGAAGGCCCCTGTATTGGTAGAATTAATATTCTTGTGATCTCGGTCTGTACAGGTGTGTATCTATGGTGAGAAATTAGTTCATGGTATTATACTTAAAAATGGTTCAGGCCACTGCCTTTAAAATTTATGTTTGTGGTGGGACAGTAATACATGGAAAGTTAGGTATTTTTGGTGATTCTACTGTATTTGTTTTTACAATTACTACTTGTGCTATGTAGGAGTGGATATTGCAGCAGTGGGAAAGGAATTACCATGCTACTTTGTTGGCCCCAAATAATGTAAGTTCAATAGCTTTATGTAAAGAGGACTTGAACTCTGGACTGCCATTTGCATGCTTGGCCCTAAGATCTCAATGTATGGCGTGGTGTTTATTACCACGTATCTCAGAAATTTACTCCAACATGTTCTGCTAAACAAAATTTACCCACGTATGTGCTTTAGTCAAAGGTGATTAGCATGAGTTAGTCATACCTGGAAATCAGATCCAAATACCATCTCATGTTTCGCTCCCATATATTCACTTCAAACAGGAAAACAGAGAACTTCATCTTCTTCCTCCAAAAAACACTTGAACAGAAAACATCAGAGGGTTAAGATAAGAATCATATGAGTCAAAAAAGAATTTATCCGCTCTGAATATCAACTTATGAGATGGGAACAACAAAGGAAAGGCCACCAGGACCCTTCCCTTTGGCTCAGAAATCATACTCACACGCCAATCCTATTAAATAAACTGGTGCATGAACTGAACGACACTAATTCTTGACCTGAACACACACAAAAAACAGAAGGTTACCTAGGTGTTGGACTGATGCAGCCGTGATATAGAGAAGGGGAAGGAGAAGGCTGACTCAGTGAGGTCACCGCTGCTGACTTCGACTCTCCATCTTCCATTCTTCCCGGGTGGAATAAAAACAAACTTGCACTATGGTTCTGATTCTAAAAAGGCCCAACAATAACCTGCTCGAATAGCAAGATTTAGGTTCAATCTTCTATAGAAGATCTCTTGCCCCTGAACACATCTGAACACAAAACAAAAACAAAAGGTAAATCAGATGCACAACAAAAAAGTAATATATCCGCTATAGAAATTAGCACCATTACCACGGACAGGCAGAGCCACCCTCTCACCAACCTTCTTCCTCATCGGTCTCTTGCACCCTAGTGTTACAACACCATCAAGAAACCCCTTGGAACCTGAAAATAAGACAGATAGAAACCTGAAATCCCCAAATCGAGTGTCCGTGCTACCGGTCGTGTATGGTCACTTCCTCACGGGGAGGGGAGAAGAGAAGGAGGAGGCTAGGTAGCTGTACTGCAGGCCATTGTCCTTACCGACGAACCGAAGCATAGCACTGTTGCTCGGAGGCGCTCCCACAGCCCCACAGCCAAGACTCCTTCCTGCGCGGGCGAGGATGTCGGGGAGGTGAAGCGTGGCGGCCAGCGCGAGAACGACAGCGACGGCCGAGCGCTAAGGGACGAGAATGACGACCTCCTCGTCAGTAGTTGCAGCCCTACGCCAACGACGACGGAGACCAGCAGCGGCGCCAACGACGACGGAGACCAGCAGCGGCGCGAGCAGCAAGGTCAGGGAGAGGCGGGATGTCGAGGGATTCACCGGCGGGGGAGAGCGGGACGGGAGCGTCGGCGGTGGCGGCTGAGAGAGAGAGTGGAAGAAGAGAAGCGGGATTGGGAGAGAAAGGGGACGCGGGGATTGGTGGCGGCTAGGGTTTTCTACCGTGCGGGCGCAGCTTATATACCGCACCCGAGGTAAGAAATCGACGGTGAGGATCGCATCAAGTTTCTATAGAACGGCCGAGAGTCGCTGAGCTCTGAGGAGCTTCATGTTTCACTCAAGGATGTATTCTTTAGATATTGTTCCATGCATCCGTACAATAGTTTATTGCGTGCATGTAGCTCTCATGAAGACAGACTTGGAGTTGCTGCCTCAAGAAGATCTGGGACCATTGGCTAATCTGACCATACTTGCATATACGAGACCTATGGCAGCAACAATTAATGCATTCTCCAGATTGCAACTACAGAGCAACGATGCAGACTAAAAATGCTTTAGATCATGTCATACTTTGATGCTTCAAAGCTATGACACGATCCACATATGTCAACTTAAAAGCTATGATTTCTTCAGGATGAGGTGCTAGCGATCTGATTCATGCATGGACGACAAGAAAACAGACGGCGCCTCCCGGCGCCGTGCGACACAATGATTGATCAAGTATCCAGCGCAAAAAAAAAAATGATTGACCAAGTATAACAAACCGAAAGTCACACGCGCAGTTTGTTGGTAACTAGAGATAATTGGGATACGCTAGTTCGGTAGATAAGATAAGAACGCTTGTGATTCAAAATTCTAAATTTGTTGACCCCAACAAACACGCTTCGATAATGGCCAAATAAAAATAAAGTATTTAATTTAATCAAGGAAACGGGGGTATGATCTCACCCGTAAGCCTGTTAGCTGCTGCATGGGTTAATTAGCGATCGAAAAAAAAACAGCCGGAACGTTAGGTGCTACGCTAGGGACAGGTGGAGGCTAAATACAATGGATAACTACACTCGAGTGTAGGATGGATTTTCCCTATATAACTCAGCTAAAAAGGAAGCTATTCCTGTTTAAGCTAAACAGGAACTTTCTGAACCTTTTTGGATAAGCTAAGTGAACCTTAACTCTATTTCATGTGAAGCTTCTTACGGAACCCACGAAATTTCTCTTTTCATGGACAGTATTTTTAACGTGATTTTTGAACCCCTTATCGGAATGACGCATGCAATATACCGTTGGATAGGTACTGAAATTGCGCAACTTTTTTATCATTACAGGTTTTCCAAATTCGTTACGGTTTTAAAACAATTTTAAATATACGAAACATAGTTTTCCTGAACTTTTTCATTTTGCACCGTATTTCGGTCGCCATTTTCAAACCTTTCGTCGTATTGACATAAACTATACACCGTTGGAAAGCTACGGAAAATGCGCAACTTTTCTATCTCTAGACATTTTTCGATATTCGTCGCGGATTAAGAGCAGATTTGAAAATACATGATACTGTTTTCTGAACTTTAATTTCGGGCGGACAGTAATTTGGCAATTAGTTTCAAACCGCTTATCAAAATTTAACAAATGATATGCCGTTGGAAAGGTATTGAAAAGGCGCAACTTTTTTGTTTTATTCATTTTTTCAAATTCCATACGGTTTGGGACTAATTTTTAATATACCAAAAACATCAAAACATCTTATCACGGGAAAGATTTTGAAATTGACATGATTATTGTGCTCGGGTCGAGGGTGGTGACAAGAGAGGTACAATTAGAATCATTTAGTTGCTAATTGCATGCAGAGGTGATCGATTTGGACAAATGGAGAGTTTACGGATTATTTTTATGTGTAACATTTCCGCCCCGGAAAAACAGAGGACCTGAACTGCTTTTGTATATGGTAGTGAACTTTCTTTTTACGTGTAGTGAACTTTTATTCGTAGTGAACTTTTTTCTATATGAAGTAAATTTTTCCTAAACTGCAGATGAACTTTTTTTCTAAATCAAGTGAACTTTTTTACTGACCAAAGTGAACTTTTTTCAACTCCATGTGAACACTTTTTCTGAATGAAGTGAATTTGTTTTCTAAAAATTTATTTTTGAACTGTCTCGGCAATGATATGTGAACCTTTCTCGCGCATGCATGTGAACCTTCAGCTGCAAGATGAAGTGAACTTTTTTCCTAAACAATTTTCGGAACGAGGTGAGCTTTTTTTCGCAACTGCACATAAACTTTTTTTCTAAACCAAGTGAACCTTTTTTGTGTAAGAAGTGAACTTTTATTTTTTAATTGCACATGAACTTTTTTTCTGAAACTTTTTTTCTGAGAAGTGAACTTTTTTCTGAACTGAATATGAATTTTTTTGTTGAACAAAGTGAACTTTTTTCTGAGCAAAGTGAACTTTTATCCTGAACTTTTTTTTTTTGAACGAAGTGAACTTTTTTCTTATCTACACATGAACTTTTCTTCCTTAACAAAATGAACTTTTTCCTAGAAAAAATGTGAACCTCACAATCGGGAAAACAACTACAGATCGGTGTGCCGCTCCAGCATGAGGCAGGGAAGGTGCGACGCACGCATCTGAGGCCGGCGAGAAGGAGCGCTCGAGTAGGGAAGGCCGGCAGCACGTGCAGTGGGGGAGCAATGCTGGTGCTACGGGATGCGCTCGCCTCGGAGGCGCGAGTGGCGAAGGGGGCGCTGATGCGTCGCCGGCATCCGGCCTGTCATCCCATTGATCGGAGCAGTTGCGCATTGGAGGTGCGCGGTGCAGCCGACGCATTGAAGATGGTCGAGGTGGCTTCGACGGCAGCTCCGCGAGGCCCACCCGGGCCAGAAGGAGATGTCGCAGGCGACGACACCGCTTGAATACGGGGGGCAGGAATGCTTAACCGCACGCGCCGCGCTATCGTCGTTGTCGTCTTGGAGGCGGATGGGGCCCGGAGGATGCCGACCAGGGACGGAGCCCTCCCCATTGAAGGAGAGATGGGCGGATAGCCAGCGTGGCGCCAGGCGGTCAAGGCCGAATTGAACGCGTCGCAGACCACTAGCGGGGTGGCGGCCAGGTCCAAGCATCCCTCCACCACGCTCCTGATGCGCTGTGAAGCAGCGGTCGGGCCGGCGGGAGCCGACGAAGTGGATGGCGCCGCTCTAGATCTGGAGGACGAGGATGGCCGCAGCGATCCAAAACCGAGGGACGACGGGATGGAACTGGGTGGAAAAGTGTCTTGTGGCGGGGGGAGCTGGGTAGGGGCAGGGCTGGACCGGCCGGAGCTGGGGACGCCACCGGCGGGCGGGGTCAACGCCCGGTCGCCGCACGGGCGCGAGTCGCGGGAGCTCGGTTTGGTGCGGTGAAGCAGTTTTGTTTTGTTGGGCCCGGGGTCCTCAAATTAGGAATAGTTTCTACTTAAGCTAAATAGGAATCTCTTAAGGGAGGTTCCTGTTTAGTCCTGCCCTATATATATATATGAACGTTTACATAGAGCAACCGTACATGAAGGTCGACCAGGAGTCTTTTTCGGAGGGAGGAACGGAGACCAGACCTGATACGACAACCAGCGGAGGATGTACGACGTAGGAAACCACGGAAAACACGGACGGACGAAATTTTGGGAGGAAGAAGCGTTAGTGCTTTTATTATTAGGTATAGATGAAGTGTCCCGACAGCAGAACGGTACCTGTGACGGAACATGACGTCGGCTCCACACGCTCGGATCGAAGCCGGCGTGTCATTAGGAGGGAGGTCAAGCGAATCAACTAAGAGAAACTCCAGCCGTCCCCCGAGAGCCCCCAGCACCCATTTTTGACGCCGGCGGCCCATTTTCCTCCTATTCGCGTCCCAGCGCCCCCCCCCCCCCCAAGGCCTCGTTTTTCGCCGGATTTGGGCCAAATTTTATCCGGCGTCCCAGGCCGAACCCAGCGCGCCGGGTTCCGCCTGGGGGCACCGGCGAAAGGGGAAAACCACGCGGGCCAGCCCTGTCGGCGAGAGAACGCACCTTTCCACCAAAAGATTCGCCCTATTCCTCATCTCCCTCTCCCCGTCGTCGGCACCAACTCCTCCCTTCCGCCGCGAAGCCGCCACCAGAATAGCCCACCAAAACCACCGCCAACCACCGCGATGACACGCCCTGCCGTATCGCCCCCCATCCCATCTGTCGCTGCCCGAGTTTTGGACGTGAATCGCGAGAATTGCCATCGCGATCAAGCTTCGCGCCCACCCTGCCCGCGAGGTGTTCAACGTTTTGCCTCGATGGACTCCGACGATGAGGAGATGCTCGCCGCTCTGCTGGAAGAGGAAGCCGATGACGCCGCCGCTGATGATGAAGAGCACTTGCAGATGCTCGCCTGTCTGGCCGGCCTGTACGCCGCCAATGCACAGCCAAAGCGCGGTGGCTCGGCACCAAATCGCCAAAAGAGCAAGCCACGGCAGCGTGCCGAAGGCTATTGCATGTTGTACGCCGACTACTTCGCCGACGATCCATTGCACGGCGAGAAGACATTTCGACGCCATTTCAGGATGAACCGGAAGCTCTTCCTCAAGATTGTGCATGGTGTTCGAGAGTTCGACAGGTACTTCGTTTGCAAGAAGGATTGCACCGGCACGGTTGGATTTTCCTCGCTCCAGAAGTGCACGGTCGCTTTGAGACTGCTTGCATACGGAGCTCCAGCTGATTCGCAGGATGACTATCTGCGCATGGCCGAGTCCACCATCCTTGAGTGTTTCTACAGGTTCTGCAGAGCCGTAGTGGGCGCGTTTGGACCTGAATATTTGCGATCACCCACTGCGGAAGACACTGCTCGTATCCTAGCCGAGAATGAAGCAAGAGGATTTCCCGGAATGATAGGAAGCATCGACTGCGTGCATTGGAAATGGAAACACTATCCATTTGCCTGGCAGGGGATGTACAAAGGGCACAAAGGCGGTTGCAATGTCGTACTTGAGGCAGTGGCTTCGTATGATACCTGGATTTGGCATTCCTTCTTTCGAATGACAGGATCTAACAACGACATCAATGTTCTGCAGTGCTCGCCTGTCTTCTCCAATCATGGAATCTATCCAAAATGGTCCACATTTGTGAAGACTGACTCAAACCCTATGTTGAAGACGGCTCAAGCTTGGTTTGCCAAGTGCCAGGAGGGTTGTAGAAAGGATGTCGAGCGGACATTTGGTGGGATCCAAGCTCGATTTGCTGTTGTCCGGTATGCCGCTATGTCCTGGTCGAAAGATCAGATGTGGGAGGTGATGACTTGTTGTGTGATCAACATGATCATTGAGAGCGACCGGAAGAATCCAGTGGATTAAAAGGAGAAGAAGGTGTCATAATTCAGACAGGGTCCTCTCGTGGGCGAGGATCCGAAGGAGAGCCGGCGTCAGCTTGTACCGAAATCATGGACTGCCTACCTTTCAAAGCGTCAGGAGATCCGAGACCCAGTAATTCATGAGCAATTGCAGCAAGATCTGGTGGAACACATGTGGAGGCGCAAAGGCAAGGTCTAGGTTTATGTAATTTCATTTGGAAAAGTTGTTTTAAAATTTATGATCTGTTAAACTATTTGTAATAATTTTCTGTCGAATTATTTGATACAAGTGATAAATTTGTTTTTAAAATAATGAATTTTCTATTACAATGGGTTTCTATGATTATTTTACAACCAAAACTAGCCAAAAAACGCCGGTTGGGGGCGACGCGACTGGGAATCGGTGCGCCCCCAGGCTGATTTTTTTCGCCGGTGCCCCCACCCCCCAGCAGGCCCAAAAAAACGCCGGTAATTCAGCCTGGGGGGCCAACGGCTGGAGTTGCTCTAAGCAACTAGGATGTCCCCGTTGCAACCTAGAACTAGGATTGTCGTCATGAGGGTGTCAGTCGCTCGATAGTCGTCGGAGATGAAGCGTGCTTGAGGAGATGAGAGCATCTCCACGGGGGTCGTAAAAGGAGCCGTAAAGCTTAATTGGGGCGTCGAATAGAAAAACAGGCCACGCCGGGGGTCGCAAAGCCTTTGTCCGGCTCAAAATCTGTCCGGCACTGCGAACAGGGCCTCCAACTTTGGGGGCTGCCTTCGCGGTGCCGGACACTGTCCGGGCATGTCCACTGACAGGCTTGGCCTGCCTGTCATCCTCACACCCGTCCCTTCCGAGGGTTTAATGCCGGAGCAGCGGAGACGTACCGCCGGCATTAAACCGGCGCGTCGTCTCACCACCCACCCGTTGCTTTGCGCGCGCGGCACCGTTTCCCGCCGCTTCTCGCCGGCTATAAAAACCTTGCTCACATCTCGCCGTGCTCACACCTCGCCGTAGAGAACAGAAGCACACAGCCGCCCCACCCACCAACATGACACGCACCCTCCTATGGGCCACCCTCACCCAGACGGCGCGCCGGCGTTACGCGGCGGAGGGGGGAGCTCCTCCTCCTCCGGCGGCGGCAGACGACGAGGCCCTGGACTTCGAGTGGGAGGAGGAGGGTGAGGAGGACCCTCTGGAGGAGCAGGTGCCGGTACCGGAGGAGGAGCCGGTGCAGGCGCCACCGATCTGGCCGGAGCAGCACGCGGCATACTCCTCGTTCATCACGGTGCGTGAGGAGGAGGGGCGCCGCCAATTCCGGGAGTTCGTCATGGCCGCCAACGACGCGGCGGAGGCGCGCGCCGTGGAGCTGTCGCTCCAGACGCTCGTCGAGGACGAGTACGCCCGCTCCTTCGCCGAAGCCCAGTGGCAGGCGCACGAGGAGGCGAACACGGCGAGGGCGCTCGCCCACAGCCGCCTTCTTGCTGACGCCTTCAACCGGGCCGCCGATGCGCGGGAGCTGGAGATGATGACCCGGGAGGCCGTGGCGCAGGACGCGGTGGAGGACCGGGCTTCGCGGCGAGGGAGCTGCAGGCAGATGGCGGAGCAGGCCCGGCGGGCGGCAGATGATACGTCCAAAACGTATCTATAATTTTTGATTGTTTGATGCTACTTTTATGTCTTTGACACTTGTTTTTATATTAAATTTATTATTTAATTGTACTAACTTATTAATAGTTGCAAAAGTGTACAATATTCTGGTTTTACACTTTGATGTGTAGTAATCGCTTGGAAATTGACAAAAACGTAAAAGTATACTTGTTGGAGGTGGACTATGACTTTTCTGAAATCTGTCCATTCCAACAGATTTTAGATATCGTCCGTTTGAGACCTGAAGAAGACGTTAACTGAAGTTCTCACATCGGACATAGTTGTGGGAAATTTCCATAGCTTTAATTTAAGCCTAAGAACAGCCCAATCGGAGGTCCGTAGCTCCGGAAAACTTTGTTTTACTGAAGGCAAAATATCTGATTACGGGATTCTGAAAGTTGGTTACGTGATTGACTCCAACTCTTACCAAATTTGGAGGATTCGACCAAGCCACGACTCTAGGACCTCATTTAGGATGTGAGGGGTCCCTAGGAAGGTTCTAGAGGTGCCCAAAAGCCCTTGGATCAAGGGGCCATCAATCGGAAGGCCGGGAAGCATTGTCTGCACATATATAAAGAGAGAAAACCGTAATTTTGGGAACAACCACTAAAAGCCACGAATTTACCTCCCCCTTGGCTCTCATCTGCAAGGGGGAGGGCTTCTCTACAGCACCAAGAAGCCATGGAGGAAAGGGATTAGGGGCAGCATACCCCTTGTGGCCGGCCGGCGCAGGAGGAGCCCCCTACGCCACGACGCCGGCTGCCGCCGCCGCCGCCCCGCTTTGCCTCTTCCTCCATGGCCGCCGCCTTCACCGCCATCTCCATCGTCAATTACTCCTTATATACAGTGTTTCATCCTCCCACACACCTCCGTACCCCTCTATGTAAACATGGTGTTTGATGCTATAAATCATTATCTTTTGATTTATGTCATGTTTGTGTAGTTTCTTTTGTCTTATGCTTGAATTATTTAATATCTTTGGTTGATTCGAGTTGTATGTCGATATGATACAGTCCTTTGGTGCCATTATATTTATGCGCGCATGGATCATTATCATAGGGTTTGTAGTATGTGTAAGAAGAAGGGGTAAGTTCTGCCGGATTGACAGAAACCTAAGAACTCGAACCGAAATCTTACATGTATGGGATAAAGAGGACCTTAAACTTAATGCTATGGTTGGGGAAACCTTGCTAACGATTCCAATCATATAGTATGTGTAATCATAAGTAGTTGAGTACATGTATATTTGCCTCTCCCGCATAGAAAACTGCATCGAAGACGATGGACTAAGTAACTTCACTAATTAATCTTGGACAATTCCATCACACTTTCCACCATCATGCTACTGTTACTTTATGTTGCCATATTGCCGCAGCAACTAACTTTACTTTAGTACTCTTTATTATATTGCAAAACTATCGTTTCACACCCGTATTGTTCCTCTAGTTTTATTTCCTAGAAAGAGTAAATGTCTAGTGTGCGTAGAGTTGTGTCAATGGTTGATAGAACTTGAGAGAATACTTATCCTACCTTTAGCTCCTCGTTGGGTTCGACACTCTTACTTATCGAAAAGGCTACAACTGATCCCCTACACTTGTGGGTTATCAGCGGAGAGCGCCGGGCGCGCCCAGAGGCGCCGACGTCAGCGGGAGTGCACCCAAGCGGCGGAGCAGCACCGACAGATGCTGGAGGCCAGGGCGGCCAGGTCGGCGAGGCGCTTGCGTGCGAATGCTGGCAGCCTCAACATGCCTGGCTCCCCCTCTTTCCACGAGGGGGCGAACGACGACGAGGCTGGCCCTAGCGTGCCACCTCCGCCCGGCATGTTCTAGACAACTAGTGTAGTAGTTTTATCGCCTCTTTTAGTTTAAATTTTAGTTCTATCGCCTGTTTTGCAAATGAAATCGCCGGAATCGTATGAAATCGCCTCCTTTGCAAATGTTGATCATCAATTGGGGGTGCCGTTTAGGGGGTGCCGGTGTGGGAGAAAAAAAAAGCACCGGACAAGTGTCCGGCACCCCACCAATTGGACCTCCAATGAAGATGTGCCGGATACTATTTAGGCACTCCCCATGGAGACGCTCTGAAGTCGGAACAAGGTTGTGACTGTCCGGACAATTCTCTTATTCTGATAAAATAAAAAATTATCAAGTTTCATAAGAAAAAATGAACTGGGCCTAGGAGGAACTAGGAACCAGATTTTTATAGAAGAAGCCCACCTGGGTGAAAATCCCAGAAATTATGCTCAAGACCAGAGTCGAACTCTGGTCGTCAGGGCCGCCACTACGACCCCAACAACTGGGCTACTGCCCGATTCTCCAAGTTTCATAAGATAAAATAGAATGTTCGTCGTTGGTTTTTTCTCCACTTCCTCAATACCTTCGTTGAGGGGGAAGGGGCTCATTTCCTCCTATCTCCTTCTACGGTACTTTGAGAGTCTCTCCCTCCGCTCCAGCCCGAGCAGATGCTTTCTCTGGCGGCGCTATCGTCCGCAGATGGCTGAGGCGAGGTGAGTGGAGTGCCAGATCTCTCGTCGGTCGGATCTGGTGCTGCCCGAGCTCCATATTCTTCACTGTGGTTCTCCGTGGCGGGAGCTGCTGCGAGTGGGGGAGTGGAGCTGGGGGGGGGGGGCACTCCGTCGGCAAGGCTACGATTTCAAGTTTCTCTTAGGCGCGTCCTACCTACCCCTGGCAATTGTTGGTCACAGTGGCGGAAAAAATGGAGACGGGTGGACTGGTCTTGAGCTCCATGGTGAGTTCTTGCTCCAAGTTGGAGACCATCACATGTCGGTCTTGGTATGTCGCTATTAAATTGACGTACGATCCCACTCAACCAAAAAAATTATAATAATCCCAAAAATTATAATAATGAAAATGCTAGGCTATATATTTTAACATCCCCCTCACATCTAGGATGTTGACTCACATTAAGACGCATGGGACGTGGGATCGATGAAATGCCGCATACTAGTGTGTTGGCCGACTCTTAAACTGAAGACCACCTAACTTTGATAACATATTGAATTGATACATTAGCCAACTCAACCAAAAATATAAAGACGACATATGTTTTAACGGTCACCATGATCTTGAGCTGAGAAGGCCGGCGACTATTCCGGTTGCCGATGAAGGCATCATCACAACCTCCAACACGAAGGCCCTTCGTACCCATAAGAAAAGCTCAGGTCAAGAAGTCAATATTAGCAAGGAAAAAACGTGTACACATACGGCAATGATCACAAATCACGTGTCTACAACTGGTACGGTAAAACCTTGCTACTAGGAGTCTAGGATAGGATTAAAACTAGACGAGTAAGTTCATATAGTACCAAATAATACAGTGTATATGCATATTTATGGGAGATCCGTTAGAGGAAATCGTTGTCCTGCGAATGATTCCTTTGTTCTCTTGTTTGTTCGACAGATAGTCAATCCAGGCGATGCGGAGAAGATTCCTGTCACTCTCACGTTCTCTTGTTCCCTCCCGGACAGTTAGCTTTTTTTTTTCGGGCAGTTAGATAAGCTGACCCTCGTTAATTATTAGGCCGTGTGGAAGGGGGTCTAGCAGGCCTCCAAGAGCTAATCCAGCCCAGCCCAGACCGCGAGTTTAAAGGCCCTAATGTAGTGACGACGACCCACGCCTAGCACCGTCGTCCGTCGTGGAGGCGGTGCGCGCCACCAGATCGGCCGGGCGACGTGGCGCCGTCCGCCGCCGCTCACGCGGTCGCTCATCCGCGCGCGCACAACTCTGACTAGTAGTCTAGTACTCCTACCTATCAACTCTGCTTCTTCCGTCGTCGTCTACTTGTAGGCGGGCTTAGCTTGACAGCTTCCCCTGTTTTTCAGTTCCAGCCACCGCGCGCGCCCGTGCCACCGGAGGCCTCCTTCGCATGCTACCGCGAGCTGCCCTCTGCGCCTCCTCCTCAGCCGCCGCCGCCGCCGCCGCGCGACTGCTGCTGCTTCCGTCGACGAGGCCGACACCGTCGTCTGCCCGCCTCCTCGCACCAGCTACAGGACTCGTGCCCCTGAAGCAGCGGGGATCGTTCTCGACGACGGCAGGCATGGCGGCGGGTGCGGAAGCCAAGCCGGCGGGCGGGGGCGGCGTGTCGGACCGCATCATGCCGCATCTCCTCAACATGTAATTGCCTCAACCCACCTCTGTTCTAGTATTGCTCTGCTTCTACATGCATGCGTCCCAGCTAGCTTAATCGGTTAGTTACTATGGCTGGATGGATGGCTAATTGGCAGCTGCAATTCTTTTTCTTCAACCGTGGCGGCCTACTTTTATTTTTATTTTTATTTGTCAAAGGTTCGCCCTGTCTATTAGTAATATAATAATCATCAACTGTATTACTATAAAAGATCCAAAATTAATTAAATAAAATATAGATAGATTCTTGGAACACACTACAAGCATTGGAGCTAACCGAAGTCATGTTACCACCGTCGCGCCTCCCTTACCGGAGCTGGACAAACCTTGTTATAATACAATTTGTTGTAGTAGGTAGACGAGAAGTCGGGATGCTAAGACCCTAGAGGAACTTTAGATCCAAAGGGTGAGATATCCAACCACACCAACTAAGAAGAACATGCCAGATTTCAAGAAACCGGTCTCCCTCCGTCGGCTCTAGACGCACCACCGGAGCTGGGTGGGATGTGGAGAACCTTCTTCTGACACTGGATATCGTCACCGTCTCACCACACGATAAAGACACAAAACGTAACTAAAAAAAATGAGGTTAGGGTCAGCTGTACGTCCAAAGACTGAAGGGCCATCGAAGACGGGGCGGACCGGTGGCGTCGCCGGCGAGAGGATGGAAAACCTAGCCGCCTCTTTATCTTGTTTTTTCTACTCCAAACCTTAAAGGTGTTGAAGATATGCGTGTCCGAACGCTTTTTACATTGGAGATGCAAATGTTTCAGCTTGTCCTAAACAGTAGTGCATGCGCTTAGAATCTGATTCTTGGGTTCAGGAAACTGCTACCGAAAAGTGCAAATGGAGTTCGGGCTCTATGAAGCCATCTTTTTCAAAAGTTTAGAATTCTAGGTGTAGATAATGTCGAACTCTACGCAAAATTCGTATTACTATAGGCTACACAAAAAATGAAAAGTCTGACAAAATTTCAATTTTTTGAAATGTGTTCACCGTCCCAAATCCATCCGTTTGTCATCTTTGCTCGGACGAAAACATAGCGAATTTCGGATTGATATTCCCACATTTTTAGATCCTATCATTATCTACATCTAGGATTTTTCCTCTAATTTTTAGAACTTCAAAATACAAATGTTAAACTTTTCAAAAAAAAAGAAAAGAGCTCCTTCAGCCTCCAGAACGCCTCACTCAAACTGCTACCGCATGATACAGATACGGATCGTGCGCCACGGCTCGGGACTTCGAGGCGATCTACGCGCCAAACGCCACATTTGAGGACCCGCTCATGCGTGCACACGGGTAAGTCCTACAACCAGTGGTCATTTTCATAAGAACAGCCCATCCGTGCCATCGGCATCAGCAATCTGGTAATCCCACTGAGCCTCGTTCTGATCGATCGCAGGGTGAAGCAGATCAAATCGGCCTTCTACACGCTCCCGAAGGTAACATCTACTAACATTTCCTGTCCCTCGTTGGTTCCTTCGTTGCGAATGTTGAAGGTTCATTTGTCTGTTGATGATCCGTCAGGTGTTTCGCTGAATCCAAGATCGTGGAGTACACGGTCCAGGAGAAGGCCACCGGTCCGGGGAAAACCGAGGTTGATTACCAGATTGGAACATCAGTACATCGATCACCATGCCTTGTTCATTTGATCACAACAAATAAATCTATACCGTTATTAATGCTATGCGTTCTGTAGATACTGATCGACAACAAGCAGCACTACAAGGTCTTCGGCAAGCCCGTCGACATAGCGTCGCTCATCACGCTCGACGTCGAGGACGGCAAGGTCGTCAGGCACCAGGACTGGTAAGTAAAATTGCACTACTACAAGACCTGACTAAAGTGGGTTGATTAAGCTGGATATCTGATTCTTGTATGCATGTCTGTGATCGAGTCAGGTGGGACAAGAAGCCTCTCAAGAACAGGGAGACGGTGGGGTTCCCGCTGGTGGGGCGGGCGGCGGAGGCGAGCCGCCGGGGAGCCATGCTGCTCACCCACGTCCTCATGGGCTGCGGCAAGGACCCCACGCCGTGATCCATCCGTGCAGGCATGTTTGTTTTGGAACTAGAAATAAACAAATTAGATGTATATTGTCTGTGTTTTGGAGCAATTGTCACGTCACCTTGAGCAAGCAGATGTCCCGTGGATCGTTATTATTTTGTTAATAATCTACTAGGAGTAGTTGTGTGTATCCTCGATCAGACAGGGTGTATTGTAATCGATATAGTCTTGATATTATTTTTTTCTATTTAACGGGAAAAATATGAGGGAGAAGGCTTTCGTGTGACTCAACGAAGTACTAAGTGATGGTCAAGAGATCATCGACATAGTCCCCATACTAGCTCGGTGGCTTTGAAAATCATGGCATCATCCTCTCCACCCTCTTGTCTAGCTATCTTTATCACCACTAACCTCCCTGTCCTCATCTACCGATAAGGCCGCGCTTGGATTGGCGTTTTCCGCCCGGAAAGCGCCGGGAAGAAATACAGAGCAGAGAAGGTCCGTTTATTTTACACGGGAGGGCCGGTAGAAAATTACGGAGGGAAAATTTAAACGGCATTCCAAACGGGGGCCTAAGGCGATAACGGTTTGAAGCTCAAAGCGACAAGGTTTCGTAGAAAGAAATCAGCAAAGATATAGTTGTGCAATTTCTCAGCAAGTCAGCGAATCCAGCCGTTAGTGGAACCAAGATATGACATATTCTAATATTCATGGGGAAGAAGCGAATCTGATGCTAATTGTCTTTGGAAGGAATAAAATATTTGTCATCCAAAGAGACAACTTACTATAGCTAGAGCGCGCATTGCTAAGTTCCATGAGCGGAAAATGGTGCAACAACGTGAAAACCCAACGATGCCAAGGTCATTCAAGTTATCAAGAGAGATCAAACAATGGTGCCATAGCCCAAAGTTTATTTTTGGGTGAACAAGTTATGTAAAATGAAGTAGTAAAAACAAATATATACTTCTTATAAAGCAAAAAAAAAACCCACTAAGGGGTCATTTAATAAGTTGTCTATCTTGACAAGCAAAGCTATCCACATAATCTACTATTTTTACCAATTAATTGTCCATGTCATCCACTAACATCTATTAATGGTTGTATATATTTATATGCAACATATCCACATCGTCAATTGCTTTAAGCCATATAATTGTCCGTGTCACAATTTTTTTTTAACACAGCATACCTCTTATTTATTCATAATCAAACTACATCATCAACCAAAAGATATACTATGTTTGGGGTGGATTGCTGTCAATACACACCATTTTTCACGCCAATTAAATTTAGCCTCTCAACTGCAATTGAGTCTTACATAAATTTTGTCAACAACTTCTTTTTTTAACATGATTTTGTCATCAACTTCATATTTCATGTGTCTTATAACTATGAATATTAAAGTTTTCTAAGAGACTCCCGCCGCAACGCGCGGAGTAATGTATCTCTTATAAGACAGAATCTCACTAGATGATCATTTAATTTGTCTATCTAAACACGCAAACTATCCACATCACCCAATATTTTAGCCAATCAATTGTCCATGTCATCCCACTAACATTAATTAATGATAATATTTTTGGCATGCGACGTATCCACATCATCTACTTTTATCCTTTCAATTGTTGCACATCACCAGTTTTTAATCATCAATAGAAAGAAATTCACTTCATTAAATTTAGCTTTCCGAAAATTGTGACCAATTAAATCTTATATATTTCGATAACCAACTCCATATTTCATGGGTCTTATATCCTTTTTTACTCAATAAAATTGTTAAAGAGATTTCCAATGCAACGCGTGGGGTATCTTTCTAGTATAATGAGTGAACAAATATTAAGAATTGGGTGAGTGGCAACAAAAAAATACCATGTTTCCAATGAATAGGTGAGTGTGGAGTTTTAATTTCGACCCCGGATTGGGAGGGACAGAGTCATGGAAAGAACGAAGCAATACGACGATATGCTATTCTTGTCTGGTATCACTTAATTTCTGTTTTAGAGAGCAATCATTGGTTGGATGGTTGTAACCCCGACCCACCAAACAAATCACAGGTTTGACATCATGTGTGTGTCGATAGGGTCCTCGCCACACCTGGGGGCCTCTGTGTCCCCTCATAAGCCTACTCAGGTTCGTCTTGTGTTGGGTCGTCTTGTGTCGAGTCTATTCACCTTGTCTAGGAGGTGCTTGAAACTAAAAAAATATGAAAAGAATGGCTTTCTGCCTTCTAGTAATAGAATAAATGAGATGGTAAACAATTCCAATTATCATATAAAACATTATATTCATGGAATATATCAAGGTAAAAATAATAAGCTTTAAGAGACATATATACATTTTGACGTATTACCTAACCATGAATAATGGTGGGGCCAGGGGGGCGCAACTTGATGTAGGACTGCTAAACGACACCTCGTCAACTTGAAATACAAGACACATGTAAATAAATTAGCAGGAAATGAGGAAACTAGTTTGTAGCGGATTAGGGTTCTATGTGTAAAGTCACTCAGGTTCCATGTAAAACTACCCTCAGCCACAATTATAAGAGGGGTAAGGATCACCGGATTTGTACGAGTTTAGACACAATCTTTAACACAACACAGAAACCCTAGCATAGCAACACAAGAAATACAACTTGCCGTAAATGAGAGTAGATTTTTTCCCTTCACGTCTTGAGGGGCTGGACAAATCTGTATCTTGTGTGCAACCATCATGATCTACTGAGCATACGCCAAGTATTGTCAGTACAAAATACCATAACCCTAAATGTCGACACATCTACTAAGATATTTGTTAGGATGCAAAATTTAGATATATCTACCAATAACTAATTATTGTACTGTACATCCCCCCTCCCCACCACCACCACACCACACACACACACACACACACACACACACACACACATATATATATATACTAGCAAACATGTCCGTGCGTTGCAACGGGAGCGAAATTTTGTCAAAAACGTCAGAAAATCATTATTTTTGAAAGTCAATTGACCAATGTAGGTTTTCTCCCAGATGAGCACAAGTTGACTCACATTCTTATCTCGGTGATAACTTGTTCTAACCTAAAGATAAAACAATTGTGCTACGGTTAAACTCATGGTTAACTGTAGTTTGTTCTAACATAAAGATAGTTTGCCTACGTGATAGTTTGCATATCGCAAGTATCAAACTTGGATAATATAAATGAAATTATTTTTGAAATGAATGACATTAAATTAAATAATTTAAGTTTAAGAGTATTATTTTCTAGAGACAAAGGTTTAACATCAAGCGAAGTCCCCGTTGCGAAACAACACTGACACCACTATCCTAGTACTACCGTACCAGCATAGAGGAAACAGAGCAGCAGCGAAAATGGCGGCGAGGTCAGCTGCTGCACGCCTGACGCTCCTTGTTGTTCTGGCCCTCGTCGCCGTAGTCCCTACGGCGAAGGCCGACTTCGACGACCAGTTCGAGGTGATCGGCGACCGCGACCACATCGGGTACAAGGACGACGGTGCGGGCGGCCAGGAGAGAACTCCTGGCCGCCCGCACCGTCGTCCTTGTACCCGATGTTTAACATCAAATTAAGCAGAATAATCAACCACCTCATCCTCCGAGCAGTGCACAGCCAAAACCACCATGCATCAATCAAAACCACTATGAGACACCAAAGACACGCGATTAAAGTTGCAGGATAAAAAACATCATGTTAAGAGTTGAGGCACCAAGTCTACTCTTAGCCAAAAATTGAGTGAACAAATACACTTATTTTCTTTTCATGCAATAACAAAAGCGTGACAGATCTTGCTAGCAAGGAGCAGTTTGGCCATTACGTGTACTAAAATCCAGGCAAGTAATATGCCAATACGAACAAGTGATACTTCTCCATGCCTAGTTGTGAAGCAATAAATCTGACTAACAAGAGGTAGTTCAGAATTCCTAGTGCTGCCTTAACATCCTCATACTTGTATCTCGGTTGTAAATACAGAACAAAAATAAATAGACAATCTGAATAACTGTGAATGGGGAAAGTTGCATGAGCAGCACTAAACTAAAAATGTGACAGAAGGCAAGCAAATTCCCCTGAGGTGACTGAGTTCCTATCACTGAGAATAAGTAGGCCGAAAATTGAAACTCTTATCAAAGTACACAGAGTCAGGTGCAACTCTCTTACTCTGATTTTCTTATAGCAAAAGTTCAGGAATAATCTAGATGCAGGAGGCAGACGCGCATCACATGGGGCAGGGCGGCATGCTAGCTCATCCTACGTGCCCTACTTGCCGTGGTGTGTCACCGGTCTTCTTTGACAGCCGCAACACATCAAACTGCATGGCACAGGTAGTCCTCACCAGTCACCAGTCACCACTCCGTATCTCCCTATCTCCTCAAATCTCTATAACTTTTTCTACCTGTGTGCAAATAGAGAGGCGGCAGCAGCTCAAATCCCCTCCCCCTGATCCACTCATCTCGGCAATATGATTATGCGCTACCTCTCGATCTTCTCCACCGGTCCATCCTCTCCCTGCCGACTCTCTCTCTCTCTCACCCAAACTCATTTATGTGTGAATAATTTACCGAAGCGCGGTCACCTTCGACCGTTAGGTGCTGAGCCAGGCCACGCTCCAGATATAAAACGAAGAATCAATATGGAGCTGAAGCGCTAATGCTCGCACGTCTCTGACGGAAGCGAGGCGAGCGCGTCGCGCTCTCGCCAGCACCGCTGCGGGGGCGTGGGGCTGTGGGGAGTAACACCAGTTCTGGCGGGCGGCCATCGACAGCACCATCCTCCCCTGTCCGATGCACGACCGTGCCATCTTCCCCGCCTCCTGCGAGTCCCGGCACCAGCGGAGCACACGGCTGCGGACGATGCTCCTCCTAGTCGCCGTTGTTCATGGCGCTGTCGTTGGCGTGCGTTTCGGCGGGAGGAAGGGAGCGGGTCGGGTTGGGGGCGAGCGTAATTTTTTTCCACGAGCGCGTGATTTACGAACCGTTATTTACTAAAGCGGTGGCAGGCCCTGTAATTATGACTGAAAATAAGGGTAATATAAAAGTTGGACGAAAATTTTGGGAGAAGCAACTCTTCCTTTATATTAGGTAAAGATATATATATATATATATATTCCAGCTATTCTGTACTCCCGTACAGAATAACTATTCTGTACAACTTTCTGAACTTCCTACACAATAACCAGTGAACCTCTTAGCGGAACACCCAAATCTCTGTTTTTACGGACAGTATTTTGACCGTCATTTTCAAACCGTTTATCGGAATGACGCATGCGATATGCCGTTGGATTCGTATTGTAAATGCGCAACTTTTACTCTTCTGGACGGTTTCCAAATTTTGTACGGTTTTTGAACAATTTCAAATATACTAAACACAGTTTTCACGATTTTATCCATTTCCGTAGAGTATTTGGGCGCCATTTTCAAACCGCTCGTCGGATTGATGCAAATAATATGCCGTTGGATAGGTAAGAAAATTGCGCAACTTTTATTATTCTGTCAGATTTCCAAATTATGTACGGTTTTAGAATAATTATAATTATACTAAACATAGTTTTCGCGGATTTTTCCGTTTCCGTACTGTATTTTGGACGCCATTTCCAAACCGTTTGTCGGATTGATGCAAGTGATACACCGTTCGAAAGCTATGGAAAATGCGCAACTTCTCTATTTCTAGGTCATTTTCGAAATTCATTACGGTTTAAGAGCAGTTTTTAAAATAAACAATTCTGTTTTAAATGCAGCGGACTGTTTTTTGGCAATTACTCTCAAACCGCTTGTCGAAACGTAACAAATGATACGGCGTTGGAAAGATATTGACGAGACACAACTTTTTTGTAAAGATAAGTTTTCTTAATTCTTTACCGTTTATGATAATTTAAAAATGCAAAAAACGGATAAGCAAACCAACACGATAACGATTTGAAATTGACACGGTTGTGGAGTTCGGGTAGAATATTGGTGGATGAGAGAGTCAAATTAGACTCAAATCGGTCCTAACTACAGGCGCGGACGGTCAATTTGGCCAACCGGAGCTCGTATGAACGATTTATATGCATAATTTTCCGCCCCGAAAAACAGAGTATAATGAACTTCCTAATTATACGGTAATGAACCTCTAGTTATCTGTTAGTGAACTTCTAACGCGAATTTTTTGTTTCATATCGCGCACTGTTTTTTCTCGTTATTTTCAAATCCTTTTTCCAAACGATGCAAATGATATACCGTTGAAAAGGTATGAAAATTGCGCATCTTTTTCATGCTGACCATTTTTCGAAATACTTCATGGTTTGAGAGCAGTTTTAAATATACTAACTGCTGTTTTCGGGATTTTTTTCCTATTTTTTTCGATATATACGTGAACTTCCTTTTTTTCGATAATGAACTTTATTTGACGGACTATTTTTTTGAACCTCTCGATGCATATGTGAACTTCCTAACTATTTCACAAGTGAACCTCGCGTCAGATCATTTTTTCTGAACTTCTCACGATACACGAGTGAACTTCCTATTTTTTCACAGGTGAATTTAATTTTCGATGCGGGCCACAGCGGTAGACAATTTCTTATATGCCACAATTTTTTGGCTGAACCTCTGAAGACGAAACACTCAACTTCATAGGTGAGCTGCACTGAACCTCACAAGAGCAGTTAACTAAACTTAAAAATCATTACAGATCAGGATCTGGGGAAACTAGACTGGAGGCGCTCTCCCGCTGTAATCTGGCACGGTAGGTTTCCGGCCAGGCTGCTGCCGGGTGCAGACCAGATGAGCGACAGGTTGCCTGGGCCGGACAACAATCCGGTTGGTCGTGCGAGAGGTAGACGGCTTCCCCGGCCGGGCGCGTGCGATGCAGGGAGGGGGCCACGCATGGACTTTGGTGGCAGTCGCGCTGTCCAGACGCTGTCGAGACGCTCGGGGAGCAGACGGAGGCGCGGGTCGCCGCTGACCGTCCGGGATGCAGGCCGATGCATGGGACGCGGCTGCCATCCGGGATCTGGTGGACGAGGGATGTCGCAGGGGCAGTAGGCGGCGGATTGGCGGCCACCATTGCCCCAAATCGAGAGAGAAGGAGGAGGAGGCGGGCCAGGTGCCGTGAAAGCAAAGGACGGGGGCGGCGCTGGGGAGCTGTGGTAGCGGCGCGGCAGAGGTCGGGGACCTCCCGGGAGCGTCGGGCGACGGAGATCGGGGGACCTCCGCGGATGGCGCGCGGCGGAGGTCGCGGCCCTCCATGGGTGGCGCGTGGCGAAGGTCCGGGGACCTCCCAGGGCGGCGCGCGGTGGAGTACCGGTGGCTGCTGTTGTCGGTGGTGAGGGACGGGAGCGCCGGTGGGGTGCGGGTGATTTGGATCGAGGGGATCAGGTCGGTGTGGGTCGCGGGTCGATACAGGGAAGAAGAAGTTTAGGATGGGTAGCTGTCGGGATAAGAAGGTCTTTTAGATTGGGAAGTTGTGCTGAATAACTATTCAGCAAACACTTAAGTGGTTGTGCAAAATAGTCCCACCCTATATATATTGGAAATAGAGGGCTACCCACCCGGCTAGCTACGCACCCACTAGCAGCCATTAGATCATTCTGATTTTGATAAAGAGAGTATGCATAGATCACACCAAAACTAACGGGATAATAACAGCATGCATAGCGTTCGGTTAGTGTGCACACCTATTCCACTTACGTTTCTACTTTACAACGCGCTAACGGAACACATTTAGGACACAAATTAGCTATTTCGCTCTACTCTCGGAGCGTTTAGGCCATCCACTATTTTCTTGTGCAGACGCGATATTTTAGTTGGTGTGCACACCTATTCTACGAACGTTTCTAGTTCTACTTTACAGCGCGCTAACAGAACACCATTTAGGACACGAAGTAGCTATTCCGTTCTATTCTCGGGGTGTTTAGGCTGTCCACTATTTTCTTGTGCAGACGTGTGATATTTTAGTAGGTTACACTATTTTTTGCGTAGCCCTACGAAGAATTTCATATTGAAATTTGGCACAATTATAGGATACAGTGTTGGCTACAACCCAGATTTATTTTTGTAATTTTCTGAAACTTTAAATACTGATTTCAAAAAATTTAAAATAAAAGTCTCTAGTAGGCCCCATTACACAAATAATAACGCACCATACTCAACTTAAAACCGCTCTCTCAACGACACCCACGCACAGCTGCACAGCATGCTATCAACGCGGGCCATCACGGTACGGAGAAAAAACAACGGCACCGTCTGTTTACCACGAAAAAATGCGACAGTATAACAAAACGGCACCTCAACCCAGTTCGCGATCCGATCGCGACATGCAGTCACTCAACGTTGCACACCACTCGTGCTAAAAGAAACACGTCGCATGTCACTCGCGCTAAAAGAAACACGTCCCGTGCCACTCGCGCTAAAAGAACACCACAGGCATGCATTTAACGGGGTGACGGGGGACGGCGTCAACGCATGCAAGCGCTATCTAAACGCATTGGCGCGGCAGTGGAACCATACTATCCATATCCAACGGTTAACTAGACATGCATAGCTAGCCACCAGGGTAGGAAATCCGCGTTGATATATATATATATATATATATATATATATATATATAGGGCAGGACTAAACAGGAACCTACTTTAAGATAGCCTTAAGAGTTCCTGTTTAACTAAACAGGAACTATTCCGAATCTATAGACACAATCGGACCCCGACCCACCGAAGCCCACTTCTATTCCCACGATCCCATCCTCGTTCCCACGACCGAGAGCCCACCACCTACCCTCGACGCGCCCGCCATCGGCGACCTCCCGCCGCGCCGCCCCCGTCGATTTCCCGCCGGTTTCCTCCCCTGCCGCATGACCCCGACGCCGGCTCCCTCCCCTGGCCGCGCGATCCAGCCGCCGGCTCCTCACCTTCCCGCCCGACCCCGTAGCCGGCTCACACCCCTGGCCGCTCGACCCAGGCGCCGGCTCCCTCCCCTGGCCGTGCGACCCCGCCGCCGGCTCCCTCCCCTTCCCGCCCGACTCCGCCACCGGCTCCCTCCGCTGCTCGCGCGACCCCGCCTCCGTACGGCTCCGGGCGAGGTCGGGAACTCCCCAGCGCCCCGCGCGCCTCCCGGTGAAACCAGCGCCGCCATCGGAGTGGCCCCCCGCGGCCCACATCCGCCACCGCACGCACTTGATCCGGGAGGGATTCACCTCCACCCGCAGCGAGTGCCCACCCCCACCTCCGCCACTGTGTGCTCCTGCCCCAGGATCGACCTCTGCTGCAGCTCGCGGCCACACCTCCATGGCGTTCGATGGAGTCCACTGGCAGCTCTCAGGGAGTCCAACCGGGGAACGCTTCCAGGATAAGGTCCCGCGGTGGAGCTGTCGATAGTTGCCAGCAGCCCACCTGCGCTGCCGTCGTGGATCCCGTGGCCCCACCGGCGCACGCCACCACGAGTTCTCTCCATCGAAGGGCACGTTCCACCGCGCGCGTCGGACCTGCTTCCAGTTCAGGAAAAAAGTTCAGAAAGTTCACCTCGTTCCGAAGGTTCACATGTTATGCGCGAGAAGGTTCATATATCATTGCCGAGACAGTTCAGAAAGCCTCATTCCAAAAAAGTTTAGAAAAAAAGTTCACTTTGTTAAAAAAAAAGTTCATTTCATTCATAAAAAAGGTTCACTTGGTCCAGAAAAAAAGTTCATGTGCAATTGCGAAAAAATTTCACCTCAAAAAATTTCACTTCATGTTCCGTCTGAAGGTTCACATGTCATGCGCGAGAAGGTTCACTTGGTACAGAAAAAAGTTCATGTGCAATTGCGAAAAAAAGTTCACCTAAAAAAAGTTCACTTCATGTTCCGTCTGAAGGTTCACATGTCATGCGCGAGAAGGTTCACTTGGTACAGAAAAAAGTTCGTGTGCAATATGCAATTTCGTGGGTTCGTTCAGAAGGTTCACATGATGTAGCGTTAAGATTCACTTACCATATCCGAGAAGGTTCAGAAAGTTCCTGTTTAGCTTAAACAGGAATAGGTTCCTTTTTAGTTGAGTTATATATATATATAAGAGGTAAAAGTACAAAAAATAGTTTATGCCGGAAAGAAGGAAGCCAAACCTTACAAAGTCGAATTGAATACCGGTGGCCACAAATAAATTACAAGGGAAAAGACCCGCTATACACATGGGTAGCTACGCACCCCTCAGCTACCGTCGGATCAGCGTTCAGATTCGGTTTGATGTCTATACAGCGGTGTAGCATGTTTGACTCGGTTATGCTAGCAGCGAATCAATCACCTGTACTTCGTTTGTCCTTTTGTGTCTAATTTTATGGCGCGAGTTGTTTCCGTCCTCCCGTGACCTCTACTGTACGTTGTCCCGTGGCCGACTCGCACCAACGAGTGGAGTAATGGCGCCAAAGCTTGCCTTCGCTCCTAGAAAAAGGCGTGAAATATTCCGATCGAGCGGGAAACATTCATGGGCGTAGTATCTAGTTTCGGTGGTCCCCCGGCAAGTAATACAGTGCACAGTGTCATCTCTTCCTATATATCAGCATTCAAAGCATGCAAACTTGCCAACAGATAAACTCGCAGGCACTTAAGCATCAGAAACTAGTAGCATGCCGACGAACTCGGTGGACCACCAGGCCGTGGACGGAGGGACACTGAGACTAGCTGAGGTTGGAACAATGGAGCGTTTGGGCATATAAAGCAAGGCATCACTACAGTACGCCGGGACCTACATTTGTTGGCTCTATGCAAGTATTTGAAAAACACCACGGGATCCCATACTGTAGCTATGTGGATCACGGGCATCCTTACTGTTCAATATCGCATATTTGGCTGCATGCGCATGTTCGGATTGTACTCTCTTGACCTAAGCATGCAAACTAGGCGATGAAGGCACTGTTCATCTTCTTCAGCACCAACTAACGGAGAAGCCTATGACGACCAACTAACTCATGCTCCTAATTTTCTCATACTAGTCGTCAACCCGTGCACTTGCACGGGCTAGCTATATTGAAAAACATGTAATATATTTTTTCAAAAATAGTAATTTCAAATATAAGTTAGGAAACTTAATATATGCCACATATAATTTTCTAAATGAAGCTAAAATGGTTATTCGTTGGTGCATGTATGCATGCCTATTCATATGGTTTATTTGCCGACGTTGTATGCTTTCAAATCAATCAGGTCTTACTATTCGACATTTTTTGGAGTCATACTGTAGGAATATACTTCGTTCTTGAGATTTTTGACCTTATACTTGATATATTCTATAGATAGTTATACTTTTAAAGATTTTATAAATGTTTTATTTTTACATGTTAGCAGGACTATTGAAATTTCTTCATCGCTTTTTCATATAGTATTGAAGTAAATGAATGTACTTATCCATGGTACGCTAAATTAAGTGTTAGACTCCTTATTTTAGATTACATCGTTGAATTTTATTAATTATGGAGAAAAACATATTCTATAAGATTGAATGATATTCCTATAATTTCTCAAGATAACCTAATAAGTTTATTATATTTTTTGCAGTTAATAAGTTTATTAATTTAATAAAGACTACGTAATGGATATACATTTGTGTCGACGATAAGAGATGCTGACAATGAGATTTTGTTAGGGTTTTGTTCTACGCACTTATAATATGTGGTAATTTACATGTGTAAATGTTATTTTCTTCTACTATGTTTGTGGTCAAATATACTCCCAAAATACCGAATCGTATTTATTACATAACCGTCAACAAATATAGGTTTGGACAGGATCATATTCAATATTGGCATATACTCCATGGGCTGCCCAAATAAGAAGGTACACAACATTTTGTAAGTTTGATCACTGGGTGAAAAAGGTTAATGGAGGTTTCCTGAGCCATAAAAGGATGGAATTAGGTGGATTCAAGATAGCACTATCAAGTTATATGGATAGTTAGTCTGGAATATATGCAGTCGTGTACATGATCGACTTGCGTATGTCGGAATTAGTCGAAAAATTGACGTAGGACCTGAATTTTTTTTTGCATACGTTGATTCACTACTATATTATTTTCTGTTTTTTCTATCATACAGAAGTTTCATCACGATGAAGGGAAACAAATAACAGACGGAGATGAACTTTACTCTGTACATGGATGCTTCCGGAGTTAATGAAGAGTTGGAAATTCTCGTTGCTTCATTGCCAGAGGCATATATTTGTGCTGGTGGAGTCATCATTTGACGATTATATATCAATAATGTTGACCTGCAGATGAATAAAAAGTGGGTTAGATCCAGGATTCCTAAGACCACCAAAGTATTTGCTGATATTATACCATGAGAAAATATGCAGAATTAAAATAGCCTAGTTTCTCGTACATGGACGTGTTATGGAAGGAATCCATGCCTATCGTGGCAGAAATTGAATCCAACTTTTATGATAGGAAATCGGCGATTTTCAAGTCGGTGACCACAAATTAAACTCGTTCCTCGAGATTCGACTGCAGGACTCGAACCATGCAATATGTTGTACTAATATGTTGGAAATCAAATGTCAAATAACATAGCACTGAGTTGGATTTAACCTGCAAAAGGCTTAATCACAACGTAGCATAAAGATAGAGGTAAATATTCTCCTTAGATTGTTTCGTAGAAGGATTTCTGGTATGTGCCCACCTGGTCAGTTTGAAGTTGATACGAATTTGAGAGCTGGTATTTGTGCACTAATACTTAGTTAAACCTGCATAAAAAATAACTGTAGAAAAGGAAATATTTTATATTCTATTTGCGGTCCTGCAAAAAAAAATTGTGAGGAACAACAAAGCAGTATGGGAAGTCTACAATCAGTGTAGTTGCTAGGGAAAGTGCTAACTGCTTTAACCTGCAGAAAACAATGCATGGAAACACACCAACCTAGTCCTTTTGTTATTATTTGCTACTATCCAATTTGAGGCGTGATACAGAAGAAAAAGAGGAAGAGAAAATACTGTCCCGACTCCAAGGAACTCGAAGTGAGCAAAAGGCTGCTGGGGACCCCATAAACCTATGCACTAATTAGTTCTAAATTAACGGGGTGAAGACGTGAAGTTACACCAACCAATCAACCATACATGGCAATGCCATGGCTGTCGCTAGCACTATCATTCTTTGGAGAGAATAAGAACTTAATATAGAGGAATATGTGAATGAAAATAATAAAACTGATTAGTTTTCCATATGATTAGGAGATAAGCGTTTGATCTAAACCAAGCATGACCTGGTGCTGCCAAATGCTAATGTTAGTGTGTTACTAATCTTAATGTGCGTGGTAATGTTCCATACATGCAGCACAACTTAAGTTAAACACTGGATCTGAGACTACGTACAGAATTAAGAGCATCACCTGCGACAAAACTACAGAAAATTAAAGGATCGTGAGTTACTTGGCTAAGTTGGATACCAAGTGGACGCAGGGGTGACCGGCGACAAAAACGAACTGCGTCGAGAAGGTCGCAGCTACACCAGTAGTCCACCACTGTCGTTTTGCTCCGCAGCCTCGTCGGCATCGACGGCCGTCCGATCTATGCCAAATGTCGTGATTGACACAGCAGAAAGAATTGCTCATCTACACTGAACTACTAATAAGATTGAGATCCGTCCTTGGACTCCGAATCAAAGTAATTCATAGGACCCACAGTACTAAAAATCTAGAATAATTGTTTTCGTTGGGAATTAAGTTAAGATGGGGTGAATAAGGATGCCAACAATCTGGGCAGCTGATGAGGGAGCCATCGTGGCCACCGGCCGCACACACACTCCATCAAGGAGAGGACCTTGTCAACAGATTGATCCGTACCTGGTTACCTGCAGAGTGCAGCAAGGAAGATAGATTGATCATGTTACGTACCTTAGAAGGAGAAACCTCAAATCCTGGTCGAGTCATCTCCACACAGTGCTCGATAGAGGATCCTATGAGGGCGTCTGCAGCAGTAGAGAGCTGTGATCGAGGAGCCGGAGAAGCACGCGGGCAGAGAGGAGAGGCGGCCGCATGGAGGAGATCGAGGAGATAAGATACGATGCGAACATTCTTTTTGGACGAAAGCAACTTGGATCGGGGAAGACCTGCCGGACGCTTGTATTAGATCGCAGCCATTGATATTAGATCTGACGTTGATTCCTGGCTGTTTATCTAGGATTAACGTGGAGCCTCCTACGGTGTCTCCAATTAGTAAATATACGATGCCATTGTCAATACTCATGATCGAACGACATGGTTGCGCGATTCCGACCTTTATTTTTGGTGAGTTCCTGATTGATGTCCCGGGCTATTTGGGAAGTTCAAATTTACCAATCCGGCCGTATAAAACAGCTGCGCATGCGGGGTCCACTTTTTGAATTCAAACGGCCTGACGACAGCCTACTTAAAACTAACAAAGCATCCACGCTGGGTTCAGTGGGCGGATCGGCGGTAACCACCTTTGACCAGATTGCCATGTGTCACACAGAGGGAGGGTGTGTAGCTACCCATGGGCAGAGCAAATTGCCTCTCTAAATTACAACCACGGCCTCTAAGCCGGTTAGACTATGTATGACCCTAACATGTCAGCGGTGAACATAATTATTGTGAAGCAGTTTATTTGATCTACAAGTACGGTTGTGAATTAGTACTCTTTTATTAGCGTAACTTGCTCGCTTTATTAATCAACCGTCAAAGAAACAGGAATTAATACAGGATCATGGGGTTCTAGCAGCCACGAATGGCGCCCAGGTCCTAACGATAAAGCATGACGAGCTAAGTTATGAGCATCTGAATACGACTGTCTAATCCCTTCATGAATAATTGTCGCCTCCACTAAAATTGAACAATGCATGTTGATCTCCTTGACTATAGGAGGTGCATAGCTTCCTCCCACTCTGTCAGCAATATCCTTAACTACCTGTTTGCAATCCGAAGCAATGATGATTCTGGGCAGTTGTAGATCATCTGCCAGATGGGCCGATGAATAGCGTCCCGAAGAGCCAGCAAGTCAAGATCTGGAGGATCGATAACGCCCGGATAGACACCAGCCGAGGAGCCCATGTACTTACTGCCCCTTCCTATTTCTGAAGATTGCTGCAGTCGCACCATTACTCATGTTTCTCGACACAGCGCCATCCACATTGGCCTTCGCAAGATCATCCACACCGGAGGAATCCATAATCTAGCAGTGCAGCAACGTTATGGACAATACCCGGTCTAGTTGGTGGTGATGATTTAGGGAGCAATACAAGATCAGCCAAGTAGTTCCGAACAAAGAAATTGGTTGACAGTGGACTCTGAATTTCTCCCTCGTGGCTTGCTTTCCTTGATATGTACCGACATCGATCAATTATGTTGCTGCTAGCTTCCAATCGAATAGAGCATCGCGAAGGGCCAAAGAAAAATTCGAGGGAAAAGTAGGTGCCAGTACTCAAAGAGTAGCCAATGTCATCTGCCGTATGTGCCACTCAGACAAGTTTGTTCAAGCACCTCCACCCGTGACCTAGATCTTTCGACGACCCTCATCGTCCTCAGCCTCTTCGTCAGCGTCTCCGTGACGTCCGCGTGATCCGGAGGCGTGGTCCTAGCGGCCGTCTCTCCGGCGATCTCTTCCACGACGCGACGCTTCTGGAGCCTCCTGCGCATGACGGCCTCGAGGTCCATCTCCCTCCTCATCTCCTGGAGAACCTTGAAAACCTCGTTGATCTGGGCCATCTTCCGGCACGTGCCGCATCCCGCCGCGCTCGCCTTGCGGAGCAGCTCCTGCTCTACCCCTATCAATGCGTCCAGGCGCGACACGATGGCGTCGACTATGCCGAGCTCCCCCCGGCTGCTCCCGACGTCGGCGCGGTTTTGTCCCTTGACGCCACTCCCGCCGGTGCGGGCCAGGTGGAGCGTACCTGGGGAGATACTGATGGTGACCAGGTCGAGGCAGTGCGTGGGTTTGCTCTTCCCCTTGGAACAGGTGTAGTTGGCGAACGCGTCCACGTCGCCGCGCGTGTTGTTGAAGGCGACGCAGCAGTGCGTGGCGCCCGCGTGGACGGTCAGCACCGGCGAGTCGGGGTCAGCAGGGTCGATGGGACGGCGGAGCATGACGATGCCGCTGGCCGCGTCGCGAACACCGCCGACGATCTCCAGCGTGGCGGCGTACGTCTGGTCGATGATGGCGAGGGCCAGGTTCTGCAGCTCGTCCCACGGGCGGTGCTGCTTAATCAACGTCCGGACCGGTGGAGCCATGGAAAAGTCGTCGGCAGGCTGCATGATCTCGGCACGGGCGATCTAGGGCGAATGAAGGTGGCGACCGTGCGGGGCAAGGCAACTCGTTGAGGCGACGACGGTGCTGTGCGGAGCTCTTAATATGAAGGTCGGCCGGGGATTGCCGGGGCCGAGGCGGACTCGATTCCGAGTAGAACAAGGCGCGTACTGTGCTGGCTGGCGCGGGTACTCCAAGGTCCGTTCGCCGTCGGGCATGATGGGCTGACAGCATAGGCAGTTTGCACTTGACATCGGTGGGCCGAGAGCACCAGACTGAGTTTTGTCAACGTTTGACACCCGTGCGGCCCGTAAGAAACTATATTCCGTCTAAACGACTAGTTTGACACCTAACATTTCATTTTATTTCACTAGCAAATATGCCCGTGCGTTGCAACGGAGAAAAAAAATCCTCTTATATGAAAAAGTGGCACAATCCACATTTAGCACAACACCCCTACGTCACTACGGTAAATGTGAATTGTCGTGAACCAAGGTTGGATACCGGTGAGGCCGGCTTCTACCCGTAAGGTAGGAACATAAAGCTGATGCAATAATCGACCAGGAACGTCTCCTTTTTATACACCTTTAAAATTGTCTAAATCGAGTTTTCATTTACAACCAATTTTCAACATCTACTTATTTGACAATATCGGACTCGTAACATAAATATTAAAGTGCAATTTAAATCAAATAATACAAATTATTAAATTTACATAGTTTAATTTATATTTTAGTTATTCTGAAATCTTAAAAAGGAAAATGCAGTATTTAAATTCAGCAGCATCAAGATATTTGTATTTAAATTCAACTACCGTATATAGCGCAGCTAGCACCCACGAGCTAGCTACTCGTCGTTCTTTTAAAAAGAGAAGGATATCGTAGTTCTACTTCTTCCCGTTTGCTAGCACTCAAGGGCATCCGTTTTCTGTTCTAAAATAAAGAGCAGCCATTCCTCGTTCTGCTGGCACCTATAGAGCAGCTTTCCCAAAAACAAAAACAAAAAACACCTACAGAGCAAGCTGCTGCGTGCGGAGGCAACACGCCAGAGGAAGATCTGCCACTCCCACGGCACGGAGGCGACTCGTCGGAGGAGGTTCTCGCAATTATGCTCGCGGAGGCAATTCGCCGGATTAGAAGCTGATGGGCTGTTCCTCCCCAAGGCGACGCGCCGGATGCGGTGGACGCGAGCCGAATCAATCGGCAGCGGCTAGGAAGGTCGGGGGCGTAGTCATGTAGGCAAAAAGGGGAATCGGGATTTTTTCCATTGCTCCTCGCGTGTCGCTTGCGCGGTTGCGCCCTTGTCCTCCAGCTCCTTCGTCGCTCGGCCTGCTCCGCCAGTCATGGTTGTTCTTGCCGCGCTAGCTGCCTAAAGGATGGGAGCTCGTGCTGGAGGCGCTGCCGGGATCCGGGTCGCAAGTTTTGTGACGGACGGACGAAACTAAATTCGTCGGGTTTGGCTCATGGTACGTGTGGGATATCTCGGACCACACGGACGGGACAGGGGAAAAATTCGAACCGTTTTTTATTTACCGATGGCAATGGCAGTGGTGGGTAATTTTCTCACAACTTCAGGGGCAATTTCAATGTTGGACGAAAATTTTGGGAGAAGCAACTCTTTCTTTATTATTAGGTATAGATTTGAATTGGCATAACATACAATAGGTATTTGCTGAAATTCTGAATAAAATGACATATATAAGGGGCGGGGGAAGCAGAGAGATGACTCTCGCTTGCGCTCTCTCCCCACCAGCCCCCACCCCACCCCACACCCCACACCGCCCCTGCCCACCTAGCCCACCTCCCCCCGCCGCTGGCGACCTCGTCGGCGCCGGAGGACACCGCTCAGCATCTCGTCTCCTGCTGCGGTCCTATGCCCCACCACAGCCCCTGCCAATCCTGGCGGTTCACACCAATGGATCAAGGTGCAGGTCCGAACCGTGGGGAGCGGAGCATCCCAGATCTGGAGAGGGAGAGCGCAGAGGCGCTAATGGCGCTCACTCAGCGAGCAGAGGAGGTGATTCCGGGAGAGGATTTGGGATCAGAGGATCCTTTTTTCAGGGATATGACAACGGCTGCGACCCAGGCCATCCAACTCCCTCCTCTGCAACGACACGAGGCCATGGTGGCGCTGTCTGCCTCCTGCGAGTCCCGAGGATGGAAGCTGATGCTGCTGAGGACCGCCTGCAGGGTAGTCCACCGTGCGCTCGCAATCAAGCCTGCAACACTGGATATGATGAGAGCTGCGGGGGGATCCTCATTGGATCCGTCAGATGCGCGCATAGCAGTGATCAAGAACAGATCCACAGGACAGAGAGAGATGGTAGCACTCTCGGATTCTCAGCTGGCTCAGATTGTTCATCGGGACATGGAGCTCCCCCAGGCGTGCCCGGAGCCGGTAGACAGTTCAATGTTCAATCACCTCCAGGCCCGAGCGATGTGGAATTCCTGCAACAACGAGATGAACAGGGCAGAGACCTCCGGAGCAAAGGATCCTCTCCGCAATTGACCGAGTTCATGTTGGAAGATTTTGGAGGTTTCGATTCCGTTGAGCTGAAGCGGGAAGCAGTTCGAAATCTGAAATTCCAAGTCCATGGAGTAGGTGGCTCCGCACTGGAAAGGTGGGACGATGACGTTGCAGAAGAGGCTGCGCTGGTTTTTTTTCGGGCAGTTGTGGAACCCAACCACTCCCCTACAAAAACCCCCATCCCCATCTCGCAAACCTAGGTTTCCTCCTGGCCGCCGCACCCCCAAGCCACCAGATCCCCTTCTTGTTCGTCAGAATCTGCTGCCAGGCAACAGTACTGAAGAAGAAGACCCAGTGATCTTAGCGATGGCAGATGGAAATCGAGGAAGAGGGAAATCGAGGAAGAGGGAAATCGAGGAAGAGGGAGGAACAAGAACAAAAACCCTAGGAGTGAACAGAACTCGGGGAGCAGCTGGCATCCGGCAGACCTTGGGAACCAGCCTCAGATGCAACAACAGCAGCAATCGTCGTTCCAATTTGGTTTTGGATTTCCCAATGGCCCCCCTCCATGGGCTTTCTCTGGACAGCAGTTCCAGGGGCCGTTCCCTCCTCCATGGCAAGGTATGCCACCATGGATGGGTGCTCCCCTACAGCAAGGGCCGGGAAACCTGCCAAATCCAGGGTTCCAGGCAACAGGGAACCAGCCACAGCCCCCTCAACAGCAGCGTGCTGATCAGCAATTGAAAAACCAGAATCAGAAGAAGAAAGCATTGGTCCCAAAAACTGCTCCTGCAGCAGGAGGGCTGAACTCCTACGCTCCTACAGTTTGCAAGGGATGCGGGGAACCTGGGCACTACCAAGTAACCTGCACTAAACCAACGGCATGCTTCATCTGCAAGATGGTGACACACTCGGTTGCTGATTGTCCTGAGAAAAAGAAGCCACACAAAACAGCTAGGTATGTGGGCAGTGCTGCTAGTGGTCTAGGTTTCTTTAGCATTGACGTCTCTGATATCAGTGACAAGCTGATTGGAAATCTGAAGAACATAGGCTTGGTCCTTGTTGAGCCTGGTGAAATCTCTAAAGAGGACCTTGCTAAGGAATTCACCATGATATACAAAACAAGCTGGCCGTGGCAGATAAGGAGGCTCAACAATTGGTCCTTCCTGGTGAAGTTTCCTCCTGAAATTCCTGTAGAGACAGTGGCTAGTTACCCATGTTTTGGCTTATCCAAAGAAGATGTTTCTGTTAGAGTGATTGTTTGGGATGGTGAAATACAACACCTTGCAGAAGCAGAAGTAGTGTGGCTACAGCTTAGAGGGCTTAACCCAAAATGGTGCAGATGGGATATTCTTGATCAGATTACATCTGTCTTTGGGATACTGATGGATGTTGACTGGGATAGCACGCTGCAAGACATTGGTGAGTCTATTAGAGTCAAAATATACTGCAAAGATCGTTCTAAAATCCCACCTGAGAGAAACTATGAGCTAGGGAAGAAATTCTATCTGCTGAAAGTAACTGTAGAGCCCATCTCCAACTCTGCTGTAGCTAGTGAAGACCGCAGGGGAGGAGATGCTGACACTGTGGTTACTAGGTCTATGGAGACTGAGGGGAGCTCTGCTGCCAACTCAGGATCTGGTACTCTGTCAGACATGAGTGGGAAATCCTTGGCTACACCTAGAACACAAAACACAACAAGCACTGGCAATAGCAACACACAGGTTGTGATGGATTATCTGGACCAACTCCCTGATGCTTGCCCTGCTCAGTTTTCTTCACCAACTTCACTCCTCAAAGATGCTCTCCCTGACTGTATCACTGAGCAAAGGGAAAGCCTTCTTGCTATGATCACTGCTGAACAGACTGATGAAGAACAATGCTTCAACTTGCTCAGAGATATGGAGATTGTAGATGAGGAAGGTCAGTATATCTATGTCAATGAAGAAGAAGGTGATTCTTTCCAGGGAGAAAAAGCTCAGGGAGAGGAAGAAGATACCACACCTGCAGGTTTATTGCTGCCAGATGCAATAGACCTGGTACCAAAGAAACAACAGAAGAAATGGGGACCAGTCCAGAGTACAAGATATAGCACTAGGATCCAGGGGACATCCAAGTCCATCTTGGAGATGGCGCAGGAAAGGCAGGAGATCAAAAACCTGGAGAACCCCCCCCCCCCCCCCCACTAAAAGCAAAGGTATAAAACCTCCCTCTTTTGCTCTTTTCAATGATCCCAAGTTTCTTTCCATTGCATCAACTGTTGGCTTTTTCCTTCCTCCCTCTAAGGAAGCAGTAATTGATGTTGTAGATCATGAGCTATGTAGTAGTATTCCTGGGGATCCTACAGCCCCTCCTCAGACTTACATGTCTAAGCTGCAACAAGGCATCCAGTCTAAGGAAAACTGCAGCCCTAGCACATCTGTTCCTAGTAGTAGCATAGCTGTAACTAGAAGTACAAAAAGTAAAATGCCTGCAATTGTTTCTACTAGTGAGGACAATATGCAGGAAATAGATGAAGGTATGTGGACTAAAGTAGGGAAACACTATCGGAGCAAGCACTCTAGGAAGAAAGTTTCCAAATGAATTGCCTCAACTGTAATGTTAGAGGGATTACAGCCCCAGGGAGGAAAACTCTCATTGTAGATACTATCAAACGCACTCATGCTTCTGTAGTTTGCTTCCAAGAAACAAAAAAAGAGTCTCTCACAGACTCCTTTTTAAGATCTTTAGTGGGAAATAGAAATTTCATATGGAATTCTTTACCTGCAGTAGGCACTGCTAGTGGAATCCTTTTTGGTGTAGATAATGATGTCTTTGATATTGTTGCTTGGCAAAACAGAAATTTCTCTGTCTCCTGTCAACTTCTGTTCAAACCCAAGAACATCAATCTTACTATAGTCTCGGTATACGGCTCTCCATATGAGGAGGGCAAAGAGGAGTTCATCTCTGAGTTGCATTCCATCCTTTTGGATTCCTCTGGCCCTCTCCTTATTGGAGGGGACTTCAATCTGGTTAGATATCAAGAAGATAAGAGTAATGGTAATGTAGATCAAAAGTGGTGTGATAGGTTCAATGCTTGGGTTGAGATTTGGAGCTTGTTAGAAATTAAGCTCTCCAATAGACGTTTCACCTGGGCTAACAACCAAGCAAACCTTATCATGTCCACTATAGATAGGACGTTTTGTAACACAGAATTGGACGCCATTTTTCCTTTGGCCTCCACACAAGCCCTCACTAGAATTGGAAGTGACCACACCCCAATTTTTTGGGACTCTGGCATCTCTTTGAAACCCCCCATTGCTAGATACAAATTTGAAAAATGGTGGCTGCTTCGGGAAGATTTTAGAGACTTAGTCATTAGAACATGGTCTGAACCGGTGCATGGGGCTACCCCCCCTACACAAGTGGCAGAACAAGGTTAGAAAATTCAGAAGAGTCTCCAAAGGGTGGAGCAAAAATATAGAGTCTGAGCTTAGGAAACGTAAAACAGAGCTCATGTTAGAATACGACATCCTAGATATTAAGTCTGAGACAGAGGAGCTCTCCCTAGAAGAAAAAGTTAGACTTGACCAAATCAATGCAGAAATGCAAAGAATCTGGTTGCAGGAGGAAACCAAAGCAAAACAGCGTTCTAGAGATAGGGATATCAAAGAGGGAGATAAAAACACCTCTTATTTCCATGCTGTAGCTAATCAAAGAAGGAGAAAAACCCTAATTCATTCCTTAGAAGGACCAGAGGGTGAAGTCACAGAAACCTTAGATATGATTAAGGTAGCCACAGATTTCTACAAGAATCTCTTTAAAAAGGAAGATAGGCAAGGTTGCTCTCTCAGCCCTGACTTCTTTAGCCCAGAAGACAGAGTTACTGCTGAGGAGAACGACATTTTACAAGCTCCTTTCTCTGAATTAGAAGTAAAAAAGGCGGTCTTTGACTCCTACTCAGATGGGGCACCTGGCCCATATGTACTCTCCTTTATGTTTTATCAGCAATTCTGGGAGGTTGTCAAAGACGACCTGATGGAACTCTTTAAAGAATTTCATCAAGGCACATTAGATATTAGTAGGCTGAACTATGCCATTCTAACCCTGGTGCCGAAAGAGCAGGATGCCAACACTATGAAGAAATTCAGACCAATTAGTTTGTTGAACTGTAGTTTTAAAATTTTCACCAAAGTCCTTACGAACAGACTGTCCTCCATCCTGAACAGGTTGGTTTCTAGCAACCAGTCTGCCTTCATCAAGGGGAGGTACATCCTAGAAAGTGTGGTCACAGCCCATGAGGTGATACATTCGGTGCATAGCTCTAAAGAAAAAGGGCTTGTGCTCAAGCTAGACTATGAAAAAGCTTTCGACAAGGTCGATCTAGAGTTCCTAGAAAATTTACTTAGAATAAGGGGCTTCTGCCCCCAGTGGATTAAGCTGATAATGAGCATAGTCCACAATGGATCTGTAGGGGTTAAAATTAACCAAGTAGAGGGGCCTTTCTTCAGAACAGGAAAAGGTTTGCGACAAGGAGACCCTCTGTCGCCAATTTTGTTCAACCTAGTGGTAGATGTAGTGACCAGGATGCTTAGGAAAGCTGCTGAGCAAAATCTTATCCAAGGTTTATGCCCAGATGCTCTCCCTGGGGGTGTCATCTGCTTGCAATACGCGGATGACACCATCCTTTTTGTTGCAAATGACCTGGAGAAAGCTTCGAACCTTAAAGTAGTGCTCTCCTATTTTGAGCAAGTCTCTGGGATGAAAATCAATTATTCTAAGAGTGAATTGATCCCCATCAATATGGATGTAGAGGAGTTCTCCCCCTTTGCGGGGGTGTTAGGTTGTAAAGTAGGCTCCTTCCCCATCAAGTCCCTGGGGATTCCTCTCCACTATGACAAGCTTAGGAGAGAGGATATCCAGCCTCTCGTAGATAAAATCATGAAGAGGATGGCAGGATGGAGAGGGAAGCTCCTCTCCTATGCTGGCAGGATCCTCCTTATAAAAACCTGTCTAGCTAGTATCCCTATCTATTTACTGTCCTTTTTTAAATTCCCAAAATGGGCCCTAGATTTGATTAATACTCAGATGGCACACTGTCTGTGGAGTGATTTCGAAGGCAATAGGAAGCTGCACCTCGCCAATTGGGCCTTGGTGTGCATGAAAAAAGATTTTGGAGGGCTTGGCATCCCAAACCTCAGAGAGGTTAATTTCTGTCTGCTAGGCTCTTGGCTTAAAAGATACATACAGGATAATGGTAAAATCTGGAAAACCATCATTGATCACAAATATAGGACTAGCGACCCCAATATCTTTGCTTGTACCCCATCTCACCCCTCTAGATTCTGGAAAGGGGTTATGGAGGTAGTTAGAGCAATAAAATTTGGTTTTAGATGGATAGTAGGTAAAGGCGACAAAATAAGAATTTGGGAAGACACCTGGTTTGGTAACTCCCCCCTAGCAGTAGCTTTTTGGGATATTTACACCCTCTGTAACGAACAGGAAATCACCATTGCTGACGCCTGGGATGGTGAGCAACTTAAGCTCACCTTCAGGAGAAACTTTGGGGATGCCCTGATGATACAATGGTCTGATCTAGTCGAGATAGTAAAAAGTATAACTTTTACAGATGATGATGACTCACTAATCTGGCAATTAGAGAATAAAGGAACCTACTCGACTAGCTCCCTTTATCATGTAATTAATTTTAGAGGCATTTGTCCAGTTTTCATCCCTGCTCTATGGAAACTTAATGTGCCACCTAGAGTCCATGTTTTCCTCTGGCTAATATCTCACAACAAAATCATGACTAAGGACAACCTTAGGAAAAGGCAGATTATTAAACCTGAAGAATGCCTTTTTTGTTCTGAAAAAGAAACTGTGCAACACCTTATGTTTGAATGTCTAGTAGCCAAGTTCATCTGGTCTATTGTTTCTGAAAATTTCGCAGTTTGTATTGGCACTTCCTTTGAATCTATAGCTAGATATTGGGTGTCCAATTCCAGGAATTCTGCACTTAATACTGTTTGTATCGCTGTCCTGTGGAACATATGGAAAATCAGAAACGATATGATCTTTAACGGTGTATCTTGGCTAAATATCAAACAGTTCCTGAGGAGAATTCTACACTCTGTTCAGAGCTGGAGAATCCTAGCCAAAGAGCAGGCAATCCCTCACCTGGAATCCTTCAGCCAAGCTATCGGCGAGTTCCTGATGAGACCCTTGGCTCTGGAGAGTGGCTGAGTTGGCCCCTGCTTCATCATGAGGGCGACGCTCGCAGGCCACACTACTAGGAAAAAGGTTACCCGTGGCGCACCAGTTTTGGTTACCCGTGGCGCAGGGGCCTGCGCCACGGATTGCCACGCCACGGGTAAGAAAATAGCCGTGGCGCAGGTGTCCATGTGCGCCATGGGTATATACATAGCCGTGGCGCACCAAAATTAGGTGCACCACGGGTATGTTTATATACCCGTGGCGCACCTCGTTTTGATGCGCCACGGCTATCGGCACATACCCGTGGCGCATCTCGTTTTGGTGCGCCACGGCTATGAATTCTGAATCTAAAAAAAAAGAGCCACCGGCCACCGCCCACGTCGGCGTGTCCGACAGCTCACCGGCCGTCGTGTTGGTGGTCGCCGTGGAGGAGGTCGCCGTGGTGGAGGAGGTCGCCGTGGTGGAGGAGGTCGCCGTGGTGGAGGAGGTCGCCATGGTGGAGGAGGTCACCGTCGTGGAGGACGTCGCCGTTGTGGAGGATGTCGCCGTCGAGGTCGCCGACGTGGAGGAGCTTGCCGTCATGGAGGAGGCGCCGTCGTGGAGGAGCTCACCGTCCATGGAGGAGGCGCCGTCGTGGAGGATGTCGCCATTGGGGAGGAGGTCGCCGGCCGCCGTGGAGATGCTCGCCATCGGGGAGGAGGTCGCCGGCCGCCGTGGAGATGCTCGCCATCGTGGAGGAGGTCGCCGGCCACCGTGGAGATGCTAGCCGGCCGTCCCCGGCCGCCACTGTGAGGAGGATGGAGGAGAAGGGGAGAGGCTTGGAGAGGATAAGGGGAGAGGCTTGGAGGGAGATGGAGGAGAAGGGGACAAGAAAGAGGAGAAGGGAGAGAAGGAGATAGGGTTGAGGAGATGCCCCCCTCTGGACCAATCAGAGACAAGAACGAACAAGCACACGGATTGTGTGCTTGTTTAAATCGCTGTGAGCCGTCGGATCGTGAAGCACATGGATTGTGCCCCAGGTTACCCATGGCGCATGGACTATGTGGTGCGCCACGGGTAGTTAACTATCCGTGGCGCACCACTCTTTCCATGCGCCACGGGTAAGTTTTATTTATTTTTTCTGGCCAGAAAACTTAAACTTCAAAAAATAGGTGTTCCCTTTCGAATTTGGGGATTCTGTGGGCAAAAAACGGCTCAAAAGGCCGTAGGCCATTTGGATTGGATGTGGTTTTTTCTCTAGTTTTTTTTAAGGTATTACACGTCGAAATCCGAGTTCGTATGCAAAAGTTATTGCCGTTTTACTATTCCATAATGATTTTTTGCAAAATACATCGAAATTCATGTTTCAAATTTTTCCTAACACATAGTTTACGTAACATAACCACATCTCAAAGGATTTTATTTTTTGAATTTTTTAACATTTTCTTTTAGCTTCTCCAAAACTGAAAAGGCGATCACGGGGGGGGGGGGGGTGCATGGGAGCACAAAATAGGAAACTTACCCGTGGCGCACCACTATTTCGGTGCGCCACGGGTAAGAGGTTACCCATGGCGCACCACTATTTTGGTGCGCCACGGCTATGTGGGGTCAAAATTTGGCCCCGAGACCATTATTTTGGTGGCGCATTGGAATAAGGTGCGCCACGGCTATACTCTTACCCGTGGCGCACCGAAATAGTGGTGCGCCACGGCTAAGGAGGGTGCCCCTCCGTCAGCCTAGCCTGCACTTAGCCGTGGCGTACCACTATTTTGGTGCGCCACGGGTAATGTCCTACGCGTGGCGCATCTGTGTCTGGTGCGCCACGGCTATATACTCGTGGCACACCAAAATAGTGGTGCGCCACGGCTAAGTAATGCACCTATAAGCCTTTTCCTAGTAGTGCCAGGTTCGCCGAACAGTCCAAGAGGAGCAGGTATGAAGAAAGCTGTTGCTCTGAGCCCAACCTCCCCCCTGGAAGCTGGAGGCTGGTCACCAAATGACAAACCACTAAAGAAGCAACGACAGGCGTCTTGCCAGCTGTCGAAAGGCGAATCAATGGTGACCGTGGAGTGAAGCAGAAGCTGTAGCAAATTTCTCCTGTACTCCCCGTGGAGCTCTTCAAGCGTTTAGCAGTTTATCAGCTCTGTAATGTTAAAAAGATCAAGACATGTCCTGTTTCTTTCCTTTCCTTTAGCTGTAGCGTTGTTTCGGGCAGAACCTGAGACGGACCACTTTTATTTTTCTCTGCACTTTGTATCAGACTCGTTTGGTTTCTTGTCTATGCAATGAAACCGGGGACGAGGTCCCTTTCCCTCTAAAAAAATAAAATGACATATCCAACTTCATGACACCCAAACAGGTTGGGTATGAAATCACCAATGAATTTCATATTCTGGCTTGAAATGATGGGTGCCAAATGAGCACTATAGGTTCAGTTGGTCCGTGCCCATCTTCCAATTCATGTGCTCTCGTATCTAAATCGTGTTCTTCCAATTCATGGACTTGTGCATGATGTCCGCAGGATCGGTCCGTCATCTACCTAGCCATATGCGGCCTCCTCGTTGTGGACCCTCTGCCTAGCGCGCCGATTATTCTAGTCCTCAGACTCCGTGGTACGTCTTGGCGGGCGGCAACAAGCATCGACATCCACCTGGGCGGATCCTGCACCAGCTTCTAGGCGGGTGTGGATCCTACACCAGGCCCCAGCGGAGCGACGGTTGTATCGGTTGTGTTGCCGGTGCCAGCACGGACCGACACGAAGGGCAGAGCGGCTCGAGGAGGGGCACGTACTGATGACATGGGGCCGGTGATGAGCACATTAAGGACGATGTGGAACAACGGCTCGAGGGTGAAGATCTTGCCGGCCCCGATCCAAATCAATGACTGCATTGGCCCTAGCTAGATGCTGACGTGGAGCTCGAGCCGTCGGTGTCCTGTACCGACCGCTAGATGGCAAGGCGAACACCGAGCTCCTCGTTGTTGTAGGGGATGGGATAGTTCGACCCTTCCGCCGCCTCCAAGCCCTGCGGCGTTGACCAACCTTCTTCCTTGATGGCCTCTGAGTCGACGATAGAGCAGAACATTTTGGCGGTGCATACGGGAGGGGGCGAGAAGAAGAGGGGACTGGACATTGGAGTGAGATTGAAGCGGATCATCAGTGAGAAACTAGAGTTTGATCACTAGGTGAGTTCATGTAGGGACCGACTAGGCCGGTCTGACGTGGTGGATGCGTACTGAAGTGTCCGGACCACCCCATATCCACTTCACGTATGGGCTGGGTTTTAGGGGTGCCGGATAGGCCGGACATTTGGGCTGGTTTTGAGGGGTCCGGTTTGGGTTCATTGTTTTTGCCGGTCATTTCGGAGAACCCCGCTTATCACGTGTCCGATTATCTCGAGAGAAAAAGGGGTGAGAAGGGTGAGAAATGGTCCAAAATGCTCGCCCTTTTGTAATTTGTAAGTATAAAACGTTTTGACAAACTAAATTTGTTAGGCAAAACGTTCTACTCCGTTTACAAGAGGAAGTACTTGGTTTACAAAAAAAAAAAACACGAAGTTCAACGTCCAAACAAACCACGAATGCGGAGTGGATGGAAGGGTCATCCTTCCCCTAGGCTTCGATGGATGATCTGGTGAGGTCGATCCTGCTAATGTACGGGCTGGCGAGCGACCCGCAGTAGAGGTAGTCCCCGACCTTGAGCCAGCCAGTGGAGAGCGCGAGTCTCGGGTCGGTGTACATGGTCACCGGATCCCCGTCCAGCGTCACGCTCATCGCCCCGCCGTGTCTCGGGTTCTGCGGCACCGCAACCACGTACGTCTCCACCATGTACACCAGCTTCCGCACGAACGGCGACCTCATCAGCACATCCGACTCCAGCGTCCTCCCCTGCTCGGTTTGGCCACACAAGATGATGTTATCAAATATATCAATACAGAATGGAGATTTCAAAGAATTTTTCGGCGGGGTGTACAAGCTTTATCTGTTATTGCGTGCGTACCTCGGAGAGCGCGATCCAGTAACGGCCATCGCCGTCGTACCGGATGTTGTCGGGGAACCCCGGCAGGCTGTCGACGAACCTCTCCACGGTGCCTGCCTTGTCGCCTCTGATGTGGTACCTCGAGCACCTCCTCCTGCAAACGATTGATGGCGTCCGACGTCAACGGCGGTAAGGTAGCAACGTGAAATGGTTGTATAACGGGCAGGCGCTTACATGACTGACTCGCAGAAGATGAGGGAGTCCTGGTTCGGCGCGACGGCGACGCCATTGGCGAAGTAGAGGTCGCGAGCGAGCACTGCTGTCCGGCGCGTGGAGGGATCGAAGCTCATGAGCCGGCCGTACGGCCGCGCCTCTAGTACATCCACCATGAACTGCGCGAGGCTGTGCTTGTACGAGGCGTCGGTGAAGTAGATGGTGCCATCGGCGGCGACGTCCACGCCGTCGGTCAGGGCGAACTTGAGGCCCTCCGCCGTGTCCGTCAGAAGCTCCACTGTCTTGTCCGGGCTCACCTTCAGCAAACCCTGCCAAAGCCATTTCCAACGATTGGTCATCACCGTACTAAGTAACTAGAAATATACCCTTATATATACCCTAAGTAACTAGAAATATAGCCCGCACGTTGCACCGGGAAGGTTAAAAAATATATAGTATAAAAGAAGAATATTTGATGTATGAAATGATTTTTTTCTTTGAAAATATGGAGGATTTGATTAGCCACAATAGTCAAAATATAAATTTAATTAGTATAAAATATTCGTATATGTAACTGTTAAAAATTGATGATGTGCACAATTGTATGGCTAAAATAATTTATAATGTGCATAGCTTGCATGTATGGATAAATATCATTAATAAATATGAAATAACATGAATAAATGAATTTGATGTGGTGATGACATGGATAAATAAATGAATGGCTCAAATAGTGGATGATGTGAACACCTTGCATGTAGAGATAGACTAATTTAATGTATATTACTGGAGGTTTTGTCATATAAGAAGTATAGATTACAACGAAGTGCTGCTGGTGGTCTTTGGTGAGGCTTGGCTGTCACGTTGTCCTCTTGAGGGCAACTCGAGGGCGATTTAGGGTTTCCGCAGGTCCCTCTCTTGTCATCTCCTTCTCTTGCCGCTGCCAGAGGAGGCCTCCTGGCAAGCCGGTGTCGCCTTCACAAGGTGGCGGCAGGGGCTTTGCTCCTTCGTTGCTCTGGCAGGGGGCTGTTTGGGTTCCGAGATGGCGGCCTCAGGTGGTGCGGCGGCGTCGACTACATCGGCTAGTGGCATTCGCAGGTGTGCGCCGTCTTCCTCGGTCGCGTGGGCGGCAAGGAACCGGTGGGCGGTCATGGCGTGGTGGCTGCTTCGGCGTCTTTTTCCTCAGATCTGAAGGTCAACCTCTTACCTTCCATTCTGGCTCTCTACCCCCACCATATCCGGTTGTCGGTATTCTCTGGGTGCCTGTTCCGGAGATGGTTGGGATGCTGGGGGTTTGAGTTTGGGACCAGGAGAAATCCTTGGTCGGCTGGGCTAGCTTCGATAATGGCGACGCCCCTAGCCGCGCTCCTCTTGAAGCGCTATCAGTGTCCCTTTCTCCCCACCCCAGCCCCAATTCCCCGGTGAAAACCTAAATTCCTCTCGAATTGGGTGGTGATGGCGCCATGGGCATCTCTTCCTCCTTGGAGGCACTGCTTGGGGAAAGTTGGGGTCTTGGTTAAGTGCAACCAAGGTTGGTAGGTGGTGGGTGGAGGTGCAGCTCATGCGGTGGCGTCGTTGGTGAAGCTGGTGAGGTTGTGGACTTTCTTTGTCGGTGCTCTTTGATTCTCTATGTGTCGGTACTCGCTGGCATGGTCGGTGCCCTTGATCCTGGGCGGGATGGGAAATGGTTTCTCCTCCCCGTGGCACTGTTGTACTTGAGGGTGTGGAGTTGGCTCTTCCATCATGCTCGCATTCGGCTCTGCGTTTGGCGGTGTTGGTCGTTCTTCTTTAGTGATTTTCACCTTAGTTTGTGTCTTTCGGTTCATCATCGCCGGTCTTTGACAATGCAGCTGCGAAGATTCGTCGGTTCCGATGAGGCAACCTTGATTCCTACCCCTCTTGGTTGTGTGGTCAGTAGCCTTCCTCGCTTAGCGTGAGCGCATTCCATGCTTGACGGTTGTGGCGTCCTCGAGCCGGGACGAGAGAGTAGGGATCCTCTTAAAGTTGAAAATTGAAAGGTGCTGTCGTTATATTCAAAACTTTGTCGTTGGGATTTTATCAGTTTAGAGCAACTCCAGCAGTCGCTGGAAAACCAGCGCCGCGCGTGAAAAACAGCTTTTTTTGGGCGCGAGAGCCCGCGCCGCGCCCTCCAACAGACGCGTCATCTTCCCGCGCGCGGGAAAAGCTTTACCGCGCGCGCGGTTGCACGCGGTTATTTTGGCGCACCTCCTTGCGCGCGCTCGATAAAACGCGTGCCGCACGTCCAAGCCCAACCGCCGACACTTCAGCGCGCGCCGACACTTCATTTTCCTCTCCACCGCTTCTCTGCCCGCGCCAGCACCCGCGCCACCGCCCGCCCTCCGCCATGCCACCGCGCCGGGGAAGCTCCGGCTACCGCAGCGTCCGCGCACGCCCGAACGACAAGTACTATGCGGAAATCCGGTTTGGCGACGAGCGCATCCGCCTCGGCACCTTCGACACCGCGCACGAGGCGCGGAGGCGCGCCTTCATCGAGGCGCAGATGGCCGGGCCGACGACCATCGCCGAAGACGACCCCCGTTGGGACGACTATTGGACGTCGACGCCGGTGTCCAACACGACACCGGCATCGTCCGATGATGACTACAACTGGGATGACTAGGCTGCGGTAGTGTAGTGTAGTGTATAAAAGTAGCTTAATATAATTTTAATCTTCTGTTCTAGCTAAAATGTAGTATGAACTTTTATCTATTTTCTGTTCTAGCTAAATTTATTTTTCTGTATTTTCTAGATCCTCTGGAAGTTGAGTTTGTTCAGAAAACATGTTTGCACGCGCGCCATTTTACAGCGCCTGCTGGGGGACAATTTTCTCTGTTTTTTTGCGCGCGGCTTTTAGAGCGTCTGGTGGGGGAAATTTGTGTGAGGCGCGCTAAAGCGATATCGCGCGCGCTGCATCCAACTTTTAGCGCGCGAAAATTTCCAGCGACGGCTGGAGTTGCTATTAAAACCGGACACATGTGTGCCTTTCATCGAAAAAAAAGTGCTCAACTCATGTCCGATGCTCCTCGTCTTGATTGTTGCCGTCGAAATTTTGGCCATTCCGCCATATATTGCTGATAAAAGTATGATTTTCGTGCTATGAATGCTGATTAGTACCGTTACTGGTTAGCTAATTTTTTCATTATGGAAGTCAACTCGTACATGTATTTGATGCTCCCCGTTTGGCCGTTTGTCTTGTCAGTTGTCACCGTTGAGCTGTACTACCACGATGCAATGTAATCAAGACCGAGAATGACTGGATTGTCTCGTGCGATTTGATGGGACATAGTACTTGTCGACGGCAGACATGTCCTTGGACCTTTATGCCATGATTTTGCCAAGGATCGTCCGCCGTACGTACGCCACCTAATGCTACTCTTTTTTGTTGGAATTAATCCTGCCTTAGACATCCTAAGGGATTAGCTAAGATTTTCTATAGGATTCGGTCCCTGCAGATTTTTTTTCCTTCCGGATACGTTTATTCATGGGATCCTATCTTATGGAATTAATTTGCTAGTATGTTTTCACAGAAAAAATAACATAAACTCCGAGCTCACGAAAATATCCTTTGTTTGGATCCTCAAGCATAGGATCCAATTGGAGAGACCATTCCATTTCTCTGTATTTCCTATTCTTTTGGTTTTTACCCCATGAATCAAAGAGGGCCTACTTCTTGTTTCAAAAAAAAGAGGGCCTACTTCCGGAAATTCAATCCTGCTCCCGAGCTCACCAGCTTCTGCTTTTTTGCACGAAAATAAAAAAATAGTAAAACTTCATGAAAAAATCTGAAAAAAATTGGAGACACACGCATACAAGTTGTTCACACTCGTGAATTTTTTCGGAATGAAAAGACATCCCTGCGATCTGTGTAAAAAAGATAAAATCAGCTTTTTCAAAAATATGTTTTTAGATCTATTTTGACACACTCACTTTGTCTTTTTTGTGCAGAGCACAGGCGATGTCTTTTTATTCCAAAAAAATTCACGGGTGTGAAAAACTTGTATGCGTGTGTCTCTAAATTTTTTCAGATTTTTTCATAAAGTTTTAATATTTTTTTTATTTTCACCGAAGTAAGCAGGAGCTGGTGAGCCCGGGAGCAGAAACGCCGCTCCCGCCTACTTCGGCAAAAAATGTCCTGCCTTTCTATCCTCGAGTGGTGAGACTATGAGAGACGAGGGAAGAACAGCAGGAACAGGGGGGAGATCGAACAGCAGAAGTTGACTCACCTTATCCGCATCCGCCACGACGAGCCCGCCGTCGCCGGCAAGTGCGACGCCGAGCGGGCGGCCGCCAGTGTAGGCCCAGTCCTCAACGTCCCCGCCGGGAACGGTCACCCTCCTGATCCACCCGTCGGCGCACCCCGTGTACAGCCACCCGCCGGCAGCGTCGTACGCCAGGTCCTCGGGGCCCGGGAGCAGCCCCTCCCCGATCCGCTCGCTCGACGCCAGCACGCGCGCGTCGTGCCGCGGCGCGTACACGTCGGCGCCGAAGCTGTACTCGGGTGGAACCGCCGCCGGCGAGAAGTCATTTGGGCTGTACAGCGCGACGGAGAGAAGCACCGGAGCTAGCACCAGCATCACGGCCTTCGCGGCGACTCGTAGCCCAGTCGCCATGGCAGAGAGCTGGGAGCCTGGGACACCCGGAGTCAGTGTATGACGTAATCGAAGGAGAGAGACCTTGCACGTCTCTAATCAGGCTCTGATCCTGTGAGCAGAATGTGTATGCCTTTGGCACGGAACTTTCTCGTATTTATAGCCTTTGCTAGTTTGCTCGTCATTTGCTACTCCCGGAAAGTCTAAATAGAGCTCGAGTTTAGCACGCTTTTTTCAACAAAAAAAAAATCTGTAATTTTTATGTGTCAGAAAATTCTACAAAAAATTTATTGGTAGATTATATAGAAATCTAGAACTTTGCGAAATTTCAATACAAAACTCGTATTATTTTAGGCTACACAAAAAGATAAATCTGATAAAATTTTAAAATCTCGAAACTGGACACTGGACACTGTTCACGATCCAGATCTAAACATTTGTCTCTTTTTGTCTAGACAAAATACAACGAATTTATCAACGATATTTTTCACAGCAGTAGATCTCAACATTATCTACACCTAATATTTTCTTTTCAAAATTGTTTAAACCTAAAGATATTGATTTTTTTTAAAAAAAAAAGGGCTACCTGGAGCCCGAGATCGTACTACTCCACTGTTCTACCATGCTGCAACGACGTATATTTATGCGAAAAAACACACATATGTTGGTGTCATGGGTTTATCCCATATGCCCAATCATGCGTCAAGATTTGTGCAACCCCTTTAGTATATTGCAGAATGTACATTGAGCTATATGCTATTTGTGTCGGTAAGAGTCTTTCCTTTTACATAATAGACCCCTCACTTTTTTATATTCAAATTTGGTTTGGTTAGTACATAATCAAAAACTAAATCAAGTGTTAAAAAAAACCAAATCAGGCCCAAAAATGAAGAAGAACATATGTGGAAAAGATGGAAACATGCGGCTGAATTTGTACCATTACTTCTAGAATGGTGCTCATTTTAGATTTGAATGTTTTTCTTCCATTTTGTGGCGTTGTTGTGTCGTTATGCGCCGAGAGCCCGAGATGAGGCACATTAGCACCAGCACAGGAGCCGAGTCGTGAAGCCCCAACCCAACCAAAACTGTTCAGCATTGCTCCTGAAGCCGACCCATCACTCAACCACAAAGCCGAGAAAACAACCCCCACCGAGAGGAGTAGGTCCTTGAAGCCAAGCCATGTCGTCCCCTTTGGAAAGTAGCAGGTCCTGTGGTCGCTAATTTATCACCGTTGGAAAGCCGAGAAAACAGCCCTCCACCAGGCCCAACAGGTCCTCGATGACAATGGAGAGACGGGTGTTTATCACGTTGTTTTCTACAACCTCCAATCCGATTTAAGTGTCATAAGTTTAGGCAAGACTTAGGTAAACCTTTGCGTAAACTTGCGACAGGATCGGAGGGAGTAATATTTTGGTTGTGTATCAACAATGTCTTGATTAGCTCTTTATATCGTGCTCGTGCTGAGGCGAGTGTAATTGATATATTTTTATTATTCCTTTATCCAAAAAAATCATGTTGATAACAAGTATGAGTTCAACAACGCTGACATTCCAAAGCTGATCTTCCTTCATTGGTCTCACCAGCCATAAGTTTCTCTTGCAGCACCTCGATTTCAGATAATTGCAGTGTCGTGACTCGTAGTCATTCAACTAGGGAAATATTTAAAAAGGATTTTTACTATAAAACCTGAAACATCATTCAACTATGGTCGACCATACAATGAGTTTTGCAAGTTTTAGAAATTACACCAAGATAAAATCAGTTATAGAAGATAGAACAGAATGGTTCAACCTACCAGAGTTGGCAGTGCGCATTGCGCTTGATCATGAAAACACCAAAATCTGGGCTTGCTCCAAATAGCTAGGAGCCTAGGACAGCAAGATACTTCCAAGTGACCAGTTGTGCAGATAGAATACCATGTATACATGAGCAAAGTAATGCAAAATGATATCTCATTTATGTCAATTCTATACTGATCTTAGAATTTATACCTTTGTCTAACTTCATTGATACGTTAATGGTTACAAATACATAGTAATGTCCACAGGGATGACAAGATATTTATTCATGTACAAGGTTTCAAAAGACTTAAGACATCAGGCTAAAAGAGTAAATAGGAACCAAAGTGAGTTCCTATTTGGCATCAGAAAGTAATGTTAGTTCCCAGAAAATATTTCTTCCAAGGATAGAAGTAGACTTCAGCCATTTTGCAGTTACAAAAACACTATCATGTCGGCTATTATAATATATGACGAAGTTACACAAATGACTAAACATTCCCAACAACACTAGGACTGAGAAAACAACATACAGAGTAAAATTAACATTCTCTGATTCTAGTTTTCTTCTTCCGCCTAGTCAAGCCCCTTTGAGTTGAGGGTTCACCTTATTGCTTACCAACGAAGGAGGGAATGCTATGATGTAAGGATAGGAAATATTGGAGTGAGTGACAGTGCAGAGCTTATTCAGCTCCTCTGTTTCAAGGCAGAAGCTCATGAAGTGACAAGAATTTGGACGCCTCTCACAGAAAGTAGAGAAATAAACAAAGCCACCGATAATCGCCACAACATTGAGCGAAACATCATCATCCAGACAATATCGAGCGATGTTACGAGTATCATCCTGCATTGAAAATGTCTTATCCAACACCCATCTGTCCACACCGTTGTTGTCGGGTCTCCGGACCAAAACACCAAGCATGAGTTTAACTGCCCAAACCAAACAGAGCTTCCCATCCTTAGTCTCACCAGGCTTGAATTTCTCTTGCCCTTCCATATACGGTGGTGACTCGATTTGAGAGAATTGCAGTGTGTCGGTGTTCAGCACGCAGATATTGGCCCCGCCGGTAAATGTCCAATAAACAGACCCATTCACCAGCGTACCATTCAGAGAGCGATATCCATCTTCCGAAAATGGGAAAACCTGCCACTCTTTGGAGTCTGATGAGAAGACGGCGGCTTGCCGCTTGCGCCCCCCACTCTTCATGAGTGTAACAGCCCCAATTTGGTACTGAAAAATACGAATAATTTTTCCACTTTTTGCATCTCTTTGTTTGCATCATGGCATCCTTTTATATTGCTAAGTTAAGTTGACAACAACAATTGAAAACATTTTGAGAGGGAAGCCAAACCTTCCCCAACCTCTAACCCTTGACATGACAGGTGACCATATGGTCCAACAAGTACCTAAGTTCACTCTTTTGAATAAGAACCAAATGGTTGGTCTCCAATGAGTTTCCAACTTCCCAAAAACCCCACATGTGGTTCAAATCTTCTCCTATTTTTTGAAACCAGGTTAAGATGTTCCAAAAATTCAAAAGGAAAGTATGGGGAGCTTCTTTACCTCATTGTGCGCAACCCTGGAATTTTCTGTAATTTTCGGACTTGTCTAAAATGCCCAAATAATTTAGCCAGGTCTGTTTTGTTTTTGAACGCCGGAACTATCGGTGTGTTTACCGGTAGTACCGACGCACCGTCGTCCCTGTGGCGACAGTAGCGACACTGTCGCCATGGCCGCCCGCTCACCCCGCGTTCCAGGCCACCTGCTCCTTAGGGTTAAGTGAACCCCGCGGCTCTCACCTGCTCTCTCACTCTTTCCCCTACCCGTTCCCCACGCGTGCCTCCCGAAACCCTAACCCTAGACCGAACCCTGCCGTCCGCCGCCGCCGCCGTGGCTGCCGAGCACGCCGCCGTCGACTCCGGCCACTCCAGCTCGAGCCAAGACCGCCGGTAGCTCCGCCGCGACGCCCTCTTCCCTTTCACCCACGGAATCAAGCCGAGGAGCTCGGACTCGCCGTCGGTCCCTCTCCTTCCTCCGCTCCGGCCGCCGTGTGTCGAGCTCGATTGCGGCCGTCCTCGACCTACTCCGACCTCGCCAAGCACCCGCAAGCAACTAGGGTGAGTTCGCCGTCCCTTAGGACCTCCTCGCCCTCCTCCTCTCCCTCTCTAGCACCGAGTCGCCGTAGCTCGGTTGGCACTCGCCGCCGGTCACCGCCGTCCTCATCGATTTCCGGCGACCTGGAAGTAGCGGCGCCGCCCCTCTAGATCCCCGTGCTCCCGTGAGTCCCTTGCTCCCTCTAGTTCGAAATCGCACGCCCTCCGTCGCCGGAGCGATGCGCGACGTTGCCACGGTCACCGCGCGCTCCCGCCGTCGCGGCCGTGCTCAAATCCATTGACCGGAAGTAACATCGGTAGTACCGCTATACCGGAAGTAGGTCCGGAAGTACTGCCCCTAGTGCCGGTCCATCTCTGTTAGTTTCTGTTTATAACTGGAAGTAGCTCCGGCAGTACCGCTAAACCGGTACTACCGGGCACTTCACCGGAAGTACCGGTTATCCCTTTTTCGGTACTGGATGTTTCTGACCACAATCGGAACTATAATCGGAAGTACCGCTAAACCGGTACTACCGGCCCTATTACCGGAAGTTCCGACAATTTCTGTGGTAAAGTTTGGATTTTTTTTTCATAACTTAATAAATGTTAAGTCAAATCTTCTGAATGTTATATCAATTTGACCATATTTTCAAATGCAATCAAACCATGCTAATATCAGATCATGATCATAAATAATTATTGATGTTATTCATAATGTGTTTAAAATAATTAAATTCCTTTAATTATTTTAATTTGCTATTTAATCATCGGTACTCCGAAAATTACAAATAAGGTACCAAAATGATCGGAATAACAAACCCTACCCATTTCATGTCATGTTCATGCATTTTGATCCACTTCTCTAATAATTTGGTAAATTATAATTATTGTGGTCACTAAGATACATATGGAGTTGTGTCCAAATAATTGCACTAATTATCTGGAACTCCATTTAATTTGTTAGATAGATTAAATGATGTTGTTTTTGCATCAACTTGACATGTCATCATGTGATTGAGCATTGCACCTTGTGTTCTTGTGATTTATTTGTTCTTCGTGTTATTTTGGGTATCGATAGATTCCGGAGTCGAGGGTCTCTCTACCTACCCCGACGAGACGTACTACCCGCCCCGGCAGTAAGGCAAGAGATAACCTAACCTTCTTGGCATTCTAGCATCCTATGATTTTATCAACTTATTTTATCCACCGTATTATTGCATGCGATTCAAATGTCTCTTTTGATCAAAATATAGAGAATCCTATGATTGCATGTTTTCCCCGAGCCAATCACATGTATCCCTACCTATGAACCCTAGTGTTGATGTGTTGGCCGGATACAGAATATAATTGTTGGTTATATGCTTAGCCATGCTTAGAAATGCTTAGTTGAAATACTAGTTATGCCCGTTATTAAATTCCATACTTATTGATGTTGATGGAATGATTCGGGCATGGTGGATAATTGTGATGCTTAATTAAAATGCTAAGACGGCTTGGGTGAGTTGCCATCGGGGATGGTGTTTTGCCTCACTCTAGCCCCTAGGTGCGAGTTCTTTACCTCTTGAACCAAGACGAGCGTGCTGCCATTGGTGGGTGTATGGGCGCCCTACTGACCGAATAATTTGTGAGGGGCTTGTCAAGGGTCCTCTAGTTTGCTATTTCCATTTGCGCGTGTGTGGTGTGGGTGGAAAAAGAAACGAGGATGGTGGTGTTTAGGATGTGGCCGCGGGGCAGGGCGCTGGGAGCGCTGAACCTGTCCTTCCGCACACTGATGGTCCTTGAGTAAGCCTCATGTATTGTAAAGGTCTAACCGCGCCCGCTCGCCGGCCTTCCCCGGATGAGGGCCAATTAGGTGAGCCGGACGGTACCAATGGGTAAATTAGTACACCCCTGCAGGGTTAATCTTTTCGAAAAGCCGTGTCCGCGGTTATGGACAACTTGGGAACAGACGATAAGATCATAGAGAATATTAACCTAATTGATATGGCAGCTAAAGGTTGCATAATCAACGTGTGACAAAGGTTCATTTCCTCGAGGGTGATTCGAGGGGGTGACTTGGTGGAGATGAGTGTGGTTGCTTACAGAAGGGTTCGATGAGAACCAATGATGACAAATGTTACTCTCTTACCCCTTTATAAAACTATTCTGAGTAGACGAATGCCATGTGTCATTTATGTTCCGGTTTATGAAAATTAGCTTTATGCAAAAGAAATACATATAAAGCTTTAGAGCCTCCGTCAGTCATTGGGCATATATCGCCCTACTAAACTTGCAAGTACATCGTACTCAGTCTCTCTTTGCTGCCTCTATGATTTTGTATTTCAGAGGAGGACGACACCGAGCAGCTAGGTGGGTTCTTCGTGGACATCGACTAGTGGTCTGGGGTTCCCAGGTGGCAGCTTGAGACCGTGGAACAAGCTGGCTGGGATCTTTTATTGTAGGCCTCTTAGGCCATATATTTGCCTCTTGTTGTTAGACAACACTACCCGCTTCCGCTTGATGAATTGATGGTCTGTGACCTTTTGATGTGTAATATTTGCATCTTTCTCATATATGAGTTGCTATATGAGTTTTGTATCGTAGAGTCTGTGGTGTGCCAGTTTGTTCTACAAGTCTCGGTCTCTTTACTATACATGGAAGCGATGTCTGAGCTTATGGCATGATCGAGGTGTTGTGTGCCGATGATGTATTCCGATAACGCCTGCCAATGAGTTTTGGCCTGGTATTGGTAAACCCAGTAACCCTCGGTTGTGTAGCATGACCGGTTACACAACGTTCCACTGTATAGTTCTGGGGTCGGGGCGTTACAGTGAGAGACAGAGACAATGCGGAAAGGCCCGTGGTTTTCTTTAGAGGCGAGCATGTGGAACTCAACGTACATGTCGCAGCAGATCTCGTCCGGCGGCACGGGGAAGAGATCCAGGGATCCTTTGAGCGGATCATAGACGGCCATTTTATTGATTGCCCAATGGACGAGAATAACAAATCCGTCGCGGCAATATTCCATTGACCACTCGGGATTGAGGTCATTATCGTCGTCAGGGAGCAGGGTAAAGAAGACGTCTGCGCCGCGGATGGCGGCGGCGTGGTCCCGGTCGGAGTGGCGGCGGATGGGCGCGAAGAAGGGTATAGCTGGATCATGTATGTCGAGGAATACGCCGAGGAGCGGTGGCGAGTGGAGTTCGCGGAAGCGGCGGCGGAAGGCGGGGGACGAACGGACGGCGCGGAGGAAGGCGGGGCAGGTGAGAGCCCCGCGGACGAGGCTCGGGAGGGAGGGGAGGTGGAGAAATACCTCGCGCAGGAGGTCGTCGCCGAAGGCGCTTATGGTGGTGGGAGCGGCTGGTGGAGATTTCTTCTTCTTCGGCGGCGGCGGCGGTTGCGTAGTGTGAGAGGCCATGTGGAGACACTGAAAATGAGAAAAGGAGGGGAAGTCATTTCATTTCAAGCCAGCGCATAAGAAAGCGAGCAACTGGCAAAGTATGCAAGCAATGTGCAAGGGACACGACTCTAAGAGAGCCCGTGCAAAAGGGAGTAATCGACCCACAATCACGGGCTAGTATACTACAGAACTATTCGAATTTTTACAGTGGCATTTCAAACTTACTCCATAACTTCCATTCAGTTTGAAAACTAGATTAAATTTGGATCCAACTCAGTACTATAATATCATACTTTACATATATCTAGGACTATTTGTGTAACTAGCAGGGTGGCCCTCGCAAATGCGAGGGCAGAATCTTTATCTTATTTAGATAGATGATCATCATCTTGGTTTGTTGAGATAGACCGGTGTGCAGGAGTAACGATCATACTGTGAAATAATTAAGGGCTATTTGAGCAATGACTGTATGATGTTTATACTACTTCAGAAATGACCGGTACGATGTTCACAGCGATCATTTTACCTTGTTAATAAATAGTTCTACTGAAAAAAGTTACTTTGACCTAATTATTTTACCTCCCGTTTCTTTTATTTGTTTTGAAATTACATGATATTCTCATATTAATATACTATAAAACGTTGACCATTGTTTTGGACTAAATATTTAAGATGACGTAAAAAATCATATGAATATTTTATTAAAAATATATAAAATGACATAATTATTTAATCTAAATTCAATTATCTTACTTTTCCTCATGTTTCAATAATATATACTTATACATAAAAACTAATGTTAGTAAAGTTTGACAAAAGTCCAGAATATCAATTGTGCTTAGATGTAGGGATGTAAACGGATCGGATCCGATTTTGTTGTTATCATATCCTATACCATATTTTTTCAACGGATTCAGAGCGGAGCGGATAATGATGAGTTGCGAATTCGGAGGCGGAAACGAAGCGGATTCGGGGCGGAAAAATTAACGGCAATATAAGTGCATAAGTACGTCGGCGAACCATACAACTAAAATTATTTTTTCAATATGCTAATATCCCTGACTAAGGTGTTCTCCATAGTTCGAACAATCACTGTAAGTGAGTTTTTATTTAACAGACAAACTATCGAACTCACTAACTACTAATTGTGTTCTATTAGGTTAGGCATTTTGGTAAAAAATTGGATTATTTGGTTTAAAATTATCGGATAATCCTATTTAATTTTCAGATAATCCAAATCGGGACTATTCTACATAAATATCCTATACGTATCCGGTTGTCAAATTTAGTATCAGATATCCTTATTTGTCGAATTCTTTCAAACCGGATATGGATTTCTCAAAACAGTTTTAGAATTAAATTTGGTACGGAGTTATCCAATCCGTTTAACCCCTAACTTAGATGGGAGCAATATTATGTTTAAATAATTTTTTAACTCTCTTGCTCCAAACCCCACTCTTCGATTAACACATTGCATTATCGCTTACTTATGTTTTCCATGTAATGTGACATGACTACGCTAGTATGGATGGCGTAGCTTTTGCATCTTAATCAATTGTCGATATTTCTATGTAATTATGAATGACAATGGTGTTCACTGGACTTATATTTTTTCCAACAGGTTCTCTCTTACGATGCATTCTCGCTCAATAAATTTTAAGGATACGAAACCATATGAACTTCCTCAACTTCCTCTTAAAGAACACATATAACCCATCATAAGGGATTGTTTAATTAGGAAAATAATATGAATTCACTGGACATATATATATTCCAATAGGTTATAGTCAAAGAACATTTTTATTTCCAGTTGAGTGCGATTTATAGAAATGATAATTATAATCCTCTAGAGTAAATAGTCTAGCTCCACGGGAAATTCCTACAAAATAAAATGTCACAACGACTCTAAATAATTATGAATAAAAAGGGTCGCAGGTTATTGTGGATACTGAACAACAGTTATTATCGGTGAGTTCTCTTAACAACAGCCCAAGTTGTTCGTATTAGCAAGAACATGCGCCTAATAACCGACCACCGATTATCCTCCACCTTCATGCGCAATTTTTACTTGATATCTCCATTATTTGTGTTTCTATTGTACCAAAAGGTTATAGATGACAATGTCATCAAGTTATAGAGTGAAATCCATCCCCACTCATTGTGTTGTCTTTGTAGGGTAAGCTTATCATGCCACTTCTTCTTATACAAATACTTAACTTTATCGAAAATAACCCATTTGAATCTTTGGTTGATTTATTTCAGCTTCAGCAACTTATTGGGCTTCAGGAAGTGATGAATCGCACTAATCAATCTCTTGAGTGTAGTTTAACTTTTCGTTGAAAGGAACCCATTTGAATCTTCATTTGATTTTTTTCACCTTCCGCAACTTATAAGGCTCTAGGGAGTGTGGGATCTCACTAATCAATCTTTCAAGTGTAGTTTAGTTATGTTAGGTTACTATGTTATTCACAACAATGTCGTATTGGTTGGGGTGTCGTCTGGAATAAAGGATATTGGCTCTTTCTAAGTCTCTATGTTCTCATAAGTATCAATGTTTATTGCGTAGTAATTCTCAAAGCAAGTTGTTCTCATGGCTCATATTTTATTTTCTGGTCAATTTTAGGAAATCTGCAATTGAAGCATGTTTTCCGAGCGGTGTGTCCGTGGAAACCACACACCCTTAATTCAACTTCTCGCATTCAGAACTGTGAGATTGATCAAACTTTTACATGTTACATTTTATAATATTTACATTTACTCTCAAAAAATAAGATTTGTGGCTAGGCCATTTGTCCCACCCAAAACGTTCTAGCTAGGGTACTTACTTTCTTATTTTTAAATGGGCGTACCTTAGTTCCTTTACATACGTGTCTCTAATTTCAAACGAAAAAGGAAAAGAAAAATGGTCACATCTTGACAGCTGAGTACGATCAGGTTTTTTTTAAGCAGTCTGGTTAGGTTTTGTTGCACGGGCCAGAAATACGCGAATATACGTACGTGTAAGATAGCTATATAAGGCAGGATATAGGTAGCTTGTTGCTCACGTGTTGAGGACATTTTTTTTTTTTTTTTTGCGAATATACCACCCGATACGAAACAGCACAAATTCGTCCGCAAGGGGACTTGAACCTGAGTGGGCTAGATAGCCACTGCCAACTCTAACCATTGAGCCACGGGCTCATTCCGTGTTGAGGACATGTCACGTACTGAATTAGGACTTGAATCGTGTTTGACCCAACTCATGTACGCACACGTATCTGTAATCATGTCACGTTGGTTGTAAGCATGTGTACGTGAAAATAGGACTCTTTGTGTGTTCAATCCAACTCCTATGTACCTGAATTTAGTACCTGTCAAGTCAAAAAAAAAATGAGTACATGTGACGTGTTTGTTATGCTAATGGGAACATGTGTCCGCAAATCTCACGGTTGACCCTAGCCATAAAATATAGATCTAACTATCAAAAATAATTTAGGTGATGTGGCTTAACGTGGTAGCTCTATTTTAGACCACTGTATTGTGTTTTTAGTATATAATAGATAGATTTCGTCAAGAGGTATTATGTTCTTCAAACCAAAGATAACTTTTCTTGTTTCACATGACATACATGTAGCCTGTAGGGACATTCCTCAACAATTTCACACACACATCTCAAAAACTACAAATCTCAAACACAGTAGAAGCGCTAGTGAAAATTCTGATGCAGGTGATTTTGTTAAGGAAAACGCTTTCGCTAGGGCGACCTAACGCGCCCTCGCGTAGGTCGCGCACTTTCGCTAGCGAGACTAGCTTGCTTTCTTATTTTTTCGGCCCAATAGTGTTTTCTGGCCCAAGTTCGGTACGTGAAAGGACTTGATGCAAAAACAGTCGGCCCAATAGTGTTTATCGCCCAAGTAACATTTTGTTTTGTACAAACACAAGATGTAAACACAAAAACACCGTTATAACTAAGTTTTTCTGTAACTTTTCGATGTTGCATGCATTTTTTAACATGAAAGGGAGGCCAACATTTTTGTACGAACACAAGTTGCAAAAAAAAAAAGTACAACTAAGATTTTTTTTGTTGTAATAGTTTGCGATTTTTGTTGAGATTGTTGTTAATTTTTGTTGCAAAGCAATATGCAGTAAAAAATATTGGTTAACCACTTTTTGTAACATTACTTTTTTAAATGTTGTAACGATTTCTTACAATAATATTTTTGTTGTGACTGTTTGTATTTTTTGTTGTAAATCAATCTGCAACAAATAATTGTTGTGTGACAACTTTTATGTAATACAAATTTTAAAAAATATTGTGATGATTTGTTGTAATAGTATATATTTTTTGTACACGGAGCGAGAAAATTTGTTTCAATACTCTGGAGTTTGTTGCGATACTCAGAGTAAATCATCACGATGGCATCTCTACAGTAAATATTGAGAAGGTCGGGGGCAACCCGATATACCCCTTCGTTTAAGTGGATCTTCTATGTACTGCGGGTTTGATTTTCGAAACAGTGAAGGGCTAAAAGGCAAAAATGCGTGGCACTGATTTCTGAACGTAGGATGACGATCCTGTTGCACACGATAGCAAAACAACGATGAAATTAAGCAAGATCAAACCAACGGGGGACACGAGATTTTAACGTGGAAAACCCTTCCAACAAGGAAGAGAAAAACCACGGGCGCCAGCCAGCAATACTTCACTATTTCGGGGTGAGGTTACAAACGCGCCGGGATTTACAATGTGTGGCTTATCTCCGGCGGCGGCTTACAAGACGTATTTATAGTGGTCCTGACCTAAACTAGGTCGGCAACAATAGGTGTCCTGGTCGGTTACAACTCGTACCGTACCGCGGGGGCAGCGCCCCCGCACCCCCCGGCAGACCCCCTGTCTCGGGGCATCGCGGTGGGCTAACGCCTCCGCTTCGCTTCGGCCCAAGCATACCGGCGACGGGCCTCGCTTCGCTCCGTCGTTAGCCTTCTCACTTATAGAAACGGATTTGGATCACCATAAAATAACACTCCACCTTGAGCCAAATTCCATCTTGTAGCATCAACAATCCTTCACCCTGAAACATCAAAGAAAACACTTTCGGCGCCAACTAGCCTCTTGGGCTAAACAGTTATACCAACTAAGCTCGAGCAAAGCTCAAACTTAGCAACAGGAACTGGCTTTGTCATCATATCAGCAGGATTATCATGAGTACTGATCTTGCATACCTTCAGCTTACCTTGTGCAACAACATCACGCACATAATGGTATTTGACATCAATGTGCTTTGTTCTCTCATGGAACATCTGATCCTTAGTAAGATAAATGGCACTTTGACTGTCACAGAACAGGTTAATACAAGTATCATCTCCACAAAGCTCAGCAAACAGACCTTTCAACCAAACAGATTCTTTGCATGCTTCAGCAATAGCCATGTACTCAGCCTCAGTAGTAGATTGTGCAACAACACCCTGCAAGGTAGCCTTCCAGCTAACAGCACATCCACTAACAGTAAATACATAACCTGTGAGGGACCTCCTCTTATCCAAGTCGGCAGCAAAATCTGAATCCACATAGCCTGCGAGTCCCTCACCAGTCTTGCCAAACTTCAAGCAAGCGTTGGATGTGCCGCGAAGGTACCTGAAAATCCACTGAACAGCTTTCCAATGTTCTTTACCAGGATTAGCCATGTATCGACTGACCAAGCTCATAGCATAAGACAAATCAGGTCGAGAACACACCATGGCATACATTAAGGAACCAACAGCACTAGAATATGGAACTCGAGACATGTACTCAATATCTTCATCAGTACTAGGACATTGCAATGCAGACAACTTAAAGTGTGGAGCAATAGGCGTACTAACAGACTTTGCATCATGCATGTTAAAGCGATGAAGAACTTTCTTAATATAATTCTCCTGACTAAGAAATAGCAATCTAGATTTTCTGTCTCTTGAAATTTCCATACCTAGAATTTTCTTAGCAGGACCAAGATCCTTCATCTCAAACTCACTACTCAACTGTTTCTTCAATGTAGTGATTTCTTTCATGCTCTTGGCAGCAATTAACATATCATCAACATATAGCAGTAAGTATATAGGCGATTCATCAACAAATTTAATGTACACACAGCTATCATATTCAGACCTCTTAAAGCCATGTGACATCATAAAAGAATCAAACCTTTTATACCACTGTCGAGGAGATTGTTTCAAACCGTAAAGGGACTTCTTTAGCTTGCACACGAAATCCTCCTTACCAGGCACTATGAACCCTTCTGGTTGGTCCATGTATATCTCCTCCTCAAGTTCTCCATGCAAAAATGCAGTCTTCACATCTAACTGCTCAAGCTCAAGATCATGCATAGCAACAATACTGAAGAATGTACGAATAGAACTATGCTTGACAACCGGGGAGAACACATCATTATAATCCACACCGGGAACTTGGCTGAAACCTTTAGCTACTAACCTTGCCTTAAATCTTGGAGGCTCATTAGGAGACAAACCTTCCTTTCTCTTGAAGATCCACTTGCAGCGGACGGCCTTCTTTTGTTTAGGCAAGCGCACAACATCCCATGTGCCATTCTTCTCAAGTGATTGCATCTCCTCGTGCATTGCACCAATCCACTTGTCACGATCAACCGATGCAATAGCTTCAGTGTATGTAGCTGGTTCAGCCTCATGCTCCACCTGTTCAGCACAACTTAGAGCAAAATAAACAACATCACATTCTTCAATTAATCGGTTAGGGGGAACAATATTTCTCCTTGGCCGATCAGCAGCAATGGACGGTTGCTGCAAAACAGGAGGTGAGGTTTGCACAATCTCCTCATCAACAGTTTCTGTTACCTCCTCATCTAGGTGCTCCATCTGCTCCACCTGCAAACGAACCTGTGGTTCGTCCTTATCAGAAGAATCTGGCACAACATCAGTAGTCAGACTGTCCTGATACATAACAGATTCATTAAACACAACACTCCGGCTGAAGAAAGTCTTTTTAGTTTCCGGATTCCACAACTTATATCCTTTCACTCCGGAACCATAACCAAGAAATAAGCACTTAACAGCTCTAGGCTCTAACTTTCCATTATCAACATGAGCATAGGCAGTGCAACCAAAAACTTTCAATTGTGAATAATCAGCCGGTTCACCAGACCATACCTCAATAGGAGTTTTCTTGTCAAGGGGAATGGACGGTGACCTGTTGATCAGGTAGCAGGCGGTGTTGGCAGCCTCAGCCCAAAAACGCCTGTTCATACGGGCGTTGGACAACATGCAGCGAGCTTTGGAGATGATAGTCCTGTTCATCCGCTCCGCTACACCATTCTGCTGAGGTGTGTACGGGATGGTGTGATGCCTGACAATGCCTTCCTGCCTGCAATAATCATCAAATTCATACGAACAAAATTCGCCACCATTGTCAGTACGAAGCAACTTCACCTTCCTCTCAGTTTGCCTTTCAATCATAACTTTCCACTCTTTAAAAGCAGCAAAAGTATCATCTTTATTTTTCATAAAATAAGGCCAAACTCTTCTAGAGTAATCATCAATAATAGTAAGCATATAACGAGCACCACCATAAGAGGGCTTACGTGAAGGCCCCCACAAATCAGCATGTACATAATCTAATGTACCTTTAGTGGTATGAACGGAAGCATTGAACTTAACTCTCTTATGCTTACCAAACACGCAGTGTTCACAGAACGGCAACTTACTCATATTGCAGTCTTTTAGCAGTTCTCTCTTGACCAATTCTGCCATACCAAGTTCACTCATATGTCCAAGTCGCTTGTGCCAAAGGTTAGTTGTACTTGGATCATCATTAGTAATAACAGCAGCAGTACCAGACAAAGTGCTACCTTTAAGAATATATAACTTGGCAGAATTCATATCACCAATCATAACAATAAGAGAACCTTTCGATACCTTCAGGCGTTTATTCCCTCCGGCATACTTGTACCCGTCACAGTCAAGGGTACTCAACGAGATCAAGTTTCTCGCCATGGATGGTATGTGTTTCACTCCCGTCAGCGTGCGTGTCATCCCATCATGAGTCTTGATCTGAACAGATCCAACGCCAACAATATGACATTTGTTGTCGTTCCCCACACGCACGAAATCTCCAGTCTGCACAATCTCATAAGAACTGAACCAATCTTTGTTACAGCAAATATGAAACGAACAAGCAGTATCAAGAATCCACTCATCATCACGGGTAACACATGCAGCAAAAACAGCTAAGCATTCACCATCAGAACTATTATCACCAGCAACAACAGCAACCTTACCACTACCATTACCGTCAGATTTATTCTTCGGTTGGTAAGTACCGTTCCTTTTCTCCTTGTTCTGCACCTTCCAGCAATCATCAATGGTGTGATTGGTTTTCTTACAATACCTGCAGAACTTGTCTCGTCCTTTGGACTTTGAACGGCCTCTGCTCTTATCTCTGCTGTTGTTGTTGTCGTTGTAGTTGTTATCTCGCTGCTCAGGCCTGCCTCGAACCTGCAATGCATCGCCCTTGGAGGGTGATGCGTCAGTCTGCACCATACCTTTCATCTTTTCCCTGGTCTGCAGGGCCTCACATACTTCCGCGAGGGTTAGATCATCGCGGCTCAACAATATGGTATCTCGCAGATTTGTAAAAGAACTAGGCAGCGAACATAACAACAGAAGAGCTAAATCTTCATCATCATATTTTACCTCCATCGACACTAGGTCGGCCACGATCTCCTTGAAGATCGACAAGTGGTTCATCACAGAACCACCTTCCTGCATCTTGTGCGAGAACAACTTCATCTTCACGTGCATCTTGCTGGTTAGATCCTTGGACATGCAGATCGATTCCAGCTTAAGCCATAACGCTGCCGCAGATTTCTCCTACAGCACCTCTTGCAAAATATCATTAGATAGATGAAGTTGAATTAATGACAAAGCCTTACGATCCTTGCGCTTTTCTTCAGGAGTCCACTCCTTCGCGTCCTTCTTTCCGAACGCATCCAGCGCCTCATCAAGATCCGAAGCCTGCGAGAGGATCGCACGCATCTTCACTTGCCACAGAGAAAACCTCGTCTTGTAGTCCAGCAACGGTAGATCAAACTTCATCGATGCCATCGCAAAACCCTAATCTGAAACCAAGGCTCTGATACCACTTATTGCACGCGATAGCAAAACAACGATGAAATTAAGAAAGATCAAACCAACGGGGACACGAGATTTTAACGTGGAAAACCCTTCCAACAAGGAAGAGAAAAACCACGGGCGCCAGCCAGCAATACTTCACTATTTCGGGGTGAGGTTACAAACGCGCCGGGATTTACAATGTGTGGCTTATCTCCGGCGGCGGCTTACAAGACGTATTTATAGTGGTCCTGACCTAAACTAGGTCGGCAACAATAGGTGTCCTGGTCGGTTACAACTCGTACTGCCCCCGCACCCCCGGCAGTCCCCCTGTCTCGGGGCATCGCGGTGGGCTAACGCCTCCGCTTCGCTTCGGCCCAAGCCTACCGGCGACGGGCCTCGCTTCGCTCCGTCGTTAGCCTTCTCACTTATAGAAACGGATTTGGATCACCATAAAATAACAGATCCAACTGCTTGGGAGGGGACCTAAGTTTCCCCTTTTCTAGGGGGACCTACGCCTAGCACTGCCCTTTTGTTAATCAACAAAAATGACTTGCGAAACAATAGCCGGTCTAGAATGGTTTAGGGAAACCGTTTACGAACACTCCATCTTTCCAGAGTGACAGATCTCTAGTGAAATATTGTGTAATTTTCTAGAGTTGGACAGTTCTACAACATTTAGGCGATGGTATAGTACGGTATTATGGAGCTTCGGTGTGATCATCCATCAGTTCATTCCATCATGGCTTCAGTACATATTTACTTACCACTTGACACTTCTTAAAAGTTAAGGACCTTCGGATTGAGATTCGGATGTTATATCGTACACCAAGCGTTGATATATGTAAAATCCAGTTTTCTTGAACAGTTTAAATGTACATAATGTGTTACAGCAACATAATATGCATTAACATACTGCACCATTGCCCGAAAAAAAATATACGGTACCATCAAACATATCACATCATTAATTAATTCTTTATTTCAGAGTGGCATATACTGAATGCCAATTTATTCATAACACCATGCATAACGCATACAAATATAGCCGTACACACACTGTGGCGACCTTGGGGCCTGCATAGATCAGGCAAGTTCTAGCTGGCGAAGTTCTGCTGGGTGAGGCAGTCGAGGTTGCCCCCGGTGTCCGTGCCGAGGATGCTACAGTAGCGCGTGTAGTAGCCGATGCGGTCGGCGTTTTTGGCGACGGCGTCGGCGTTGCTCTGGCCCATGCCGCACTCGAACCCGCCGTTGATGATGTTGGTGATCACGCCGTATCCGGGCACCCGCCCCGCGGCGGTGTCGGCGGCCGTCGGCGTCCAGCGGTTCAGGGCGACCTCCTCGCACGACGGCTTGTTGTCCTGCGCCGTCGTCCAGAACCATATCGCCGTTTTGAAGGACACCACAGCGTTCTGCGCCACCAGGTCAGGGTTGCCCACCAGGTCCTCTCCGATGGCGTCCCCGGCTAGCTGGTAGTTGGACTGCCTGGTCAATCGAACAAGAACAATATCATTTTCGTCGAAGAAGCCAAGATCAGGCCGGGTCGTGCGGTTACTTGTTTAGTTCTTGCACGCGAAAACGAAAGCTTAATTGGATCAGGTCGGGATGGATTAGAGGCTAGCTAGCTAGCTAGAAATGTCAACACTGATGTACTTTTCAAGGAGATTTTTCCACAGTACGTAGATTATTTCAGTGTATGATAGTATTTGCGTTGGATGTGGAAGTGGAAGATGGTTCAGAAAATTGCCGTCTTGGCTAATTTAGTTTGAGATTTGGCTTACCCTGTCAATTGGATGGGGCCACGTCCTTGGTAGGGCGGAGTCGTGGGGTTTATCTCTTCCTTGAAGCAGTAGCCCCATTGGAACTGGTCAGCAGCGCCTCTCGTCCCTCCGGTGGTCTCGTGGGAGGTCTGGCCGAAGAAGGCGGCGAGCTCGCGCTTCACGTCGTCCGCGCTGCCGGTGGTGCCGAACGACGGGAAGGCGCCGGCCGCGGCGATGAAGGCGTCGTACGTGTAGAATCCGCTGGCCGGGCACTGCGAGTTGTCGCGGTTGGGCAGCATGGTGTCGTACACCGACTGCGTGATGACCGAGCCCACGCCCTGCGCCGCGGCGCCGCCCAGCGACACGGCGAGCAGGAGCGCGGCCGCGCAGACGGCGAGCGAAGCGGCGAACCTCGCCATGCTGACAAAACTAAATCCCTTTCAGCTCGCTCGTGGTATATATATGCAGCTAGCTCAACGTACGAGAGCTTTGTATGATGCCTGCCTGTCTGATGAATCTGCTGGGCTTGCAGTGGTATTTATAGCTGCATCCTCTGCTTGGTGCACGGCTCGTTCCGCGCTTCTCGTCGGTCGCCGCGCGTACTTTTCCACGTTGCGCTGGCGATCTTTGCAGGGAAGAAAATTGGTGACAGGCGCCTCTGCAGTCCACATCTCCACAAACAAGTTCGGTTCAAGGCGTTGGCGATACGCGTGGACTTCCTGGGGCAGCGGGCACATGCAGATTACCGGCCCTGCAACGGGCAGCCTGCAGGTAGGCTACCGTAGTACTCTACGTCCTGTGGCTGTACTTGTCTCACGTTGGTCAGCGTTGCACAGCGCATGGATGCGACTACGGAAGGACTGAAAGAAGCTTCTACGCCGTCGTCGCGGTCGCAGGCTGATGGAAATAGGCTAGCTATCGAACTCAAGCCATCAAATATCACATGGCCCCAGACTTGGCCACGATATATCACTGGGTCACAAACTATGGACGGTTATTTTTCTTAAATTGATTACAACTTGTTCTTTGTTGTCCCGTTTTGTTACTATTTGTATTTTTGTTTACTTTTTAAACTAAACGTTTAATCCTTTGTTTTTAGCAAGAAGGGAATTCTGACAAACTTCCTAAAACGTTGGGAGTAAGGTTGTATTGTGTGTTCTGTGCAAGTCCTACACCAAACTCAGTGGCTTATCGCACTCCTACTGATTCGATAAACATTAATTCTTCACTGAGGGAATTTGCTGTTGTGCTACATCCATCTTACTCTTGGGGTGATTCCAATGTTCGACAAAGCGACTTTCTGACACCACCATAGCCATCAACGAATTGCTGGTGTTATTTCCTGAGACGCACTGAAACTACGCAAGCATATTCTTCCCCTTCAACTCTACCGGCAATAGGTTGGTCCACACCTACGTTTTTTCCCTCCTCGAGTTGAGGAGGTTTTTCCACGTAAATTCTTGTGTCACTTGTACATGTAATAGTGTTTATATTTTTTTATGCATATCTGTTGGTTAAATTTATCCTCAAAGTTCACCGCATGCTAGGGTTGTCTATATCCTCCTAACAAAGTGGTATGAAAACTGAGATGCAGTTTGTACTCAAGGTCAGAGCAAGGTTTATTTTTGAGCTGAGTCAGTTTGCTTGTGGTGAAATATGAAAGTGAATACCACCAAATAATATCTATCAATGGTATAGACTATCAAGTTTTGAATAGCAAGATGAAGGATTTGTTGTATGTGAAAGAATACTGGAAGCTCGTTTTTTTTTTCACTCAGATACCCGAAAACATGAAGGAAGGTCGTTGGGAGGTACTTCATCTCTAAGCTTGTGGAGTTCATTACACAGTGGGTCGATGACAATATTTTGCACCATATCACTGGTAATACACATACACGCACCTTATGACAGAAACTTTAAGAGTTGTATGCCCGGAAATAAGATACGAACAAGATGTTCTTGATGAAGAAATTGATTCGGTTGGGGTACGAGGAGTCCCTCCAACTGCATATCATATGAATTAATTTCAGGGTAATGGAAATAATATGAACAAGAAGTGAGAGCCTTACTTCTACTTCACCATTTGCAATTCAGCACCTAATGGAGTTGCCTCTTGTTTTTCATTAAAAAAAGTTGTCACTACGAACCTTGTAAAAACCAAGATACTAAGTTTAGAGTCCACAAAAAAATGTTGCTAAGCACCTAAAGTGGCATTGTGAACAATTGAAGTTCAGAGGCGGAAAATGGCAATGATAGTGAGGGAAACAAGAAGATTATGTCTCTTATGCATGAAGAACATGATGGAAGAATTGACTACACCGTTGAGGAGAGGTTCATTGCAGTTTCTTATGACAACACAACTTTGTAGATGGTGATGTGATGAGCCGACATCGGGTTGTGATCTCAGTCAGGTTGTTTGATGGAGAGGGTACTTGAGCGGATTTAAAAATGCATAAAAGGTAACATGATTTCAATTTTATATTGGTGCCTTTTTACATCTACGTGTGTTATCGTGATAGCATAGAACAATAACACACACACAGTGCACCAGCAATGCCATGAAACAAAGCCCATGCGAGGGTACCGCACCGGCTAGGCTATGCAGGCTCCGGCAATAAACTCCCCAAAAGTAGGAGTAGCAACAAGGTTTGCATGCGTTCACAGATCAAATTATTTTTGTCTTTGCAGACGTCACACTTATTTTCTAATATGCTCCTGGAAATTAGTCACGAAATAGAAAAATCAGAATTATTCGGCCGCAGTGTAAGTATAGACAGTCATACGAGGACTGTACAGAACCTGGAAGATGAGCTGAAATGCACCGTGGAGTTGATGTACTTCCAAACAAATAATATTATCTGTACAGATAGAGATACGTTTATTGGCTTTAGCTACAAAAGGACCCTTCTGAACAACCAGCAACACTCGCTTAAATAAACAACCGTGTTTGCTGCCTGCGTCAGCAGATGTTTATATACATACATGGGCCCAAATATGCACTACCTATCACAGAGTTCCTTCAATCGCATTCACAAGACTCTTCAGTGTTCAAGATGTCCTTCATGGACCTCTTGCGCTCTTTTGCCTCTTCTCTTCCAACTGTGACGCCTCATTCAACATGTCGGTGGCATCACTCTGCATGTTTAGCTTGGACAGGGCAACCGCCTGCATGTAGAAAGCTGTGGGCCAATCGGGATAAACACACTGTGCTTGCATCGCGTCCCGGAGGGCGGCATCAGGTTGGTCACACATAAGGTGGCACAAGCTCCGTCTGGCATAGACCGTTGGTGACACCATTGTCCCGACATCAACAAACTGCGAAACAACCACAGGCAAAAGGATGGATTTTAGCAATTACTGTAACAGTGACTTGGAGAACGCAAAATCGCCCTGTTTCCGAATAGCTGGAGATCTGAATAACGCACTACCTGAGTATAACAATCTATTGCTGCTTTAAAATCCTTGTCTCGAAAAGCAAAGTCGCCCTGTTTCCGCGCGTCCAACATATCCCTCATCTGCTGTGTCCATTCTTGAAACGATAGCTGCAATGTGGAGACCGATCAAGATACAGCCCCGCAGAAAAGGACATGTTGGAAACGGAATGCAGTGCTCTTTACCTCATTAGTCCCCTCGTCGTCTCTGTAATGCATCGAGACTAGAATCTGATGGATGGCAGTTAGGTCCATCCTTGAACAGGCTTCTCCCATGGGAGAAAGAGGGTGCTGCGGAGTAGGACTAGGAGGTGCCTTTGATGGTTCATCAGGCTGCGGAACTCCAAGCATCACATAGGATGGCACCTGCTTTATATTTTGCAACAGGTACAGTGGTAATCATCAGAGGTGTATCTTATGCTGGCCAAATTATGCTATTCCTAACAACACAAGTAACAATGAAAAATGTTAGTACAAAACTTGACCTGAATATATCACAAACAAAACTCCTTGAACACAACTCTGGCATAGAATCTTTGCACAGTGCAGGAGAACATACATTATATACTCTCTGCCAATGAGTATACTGTTTAATATACTTAATACCATCATTTCATTGAGTCGACTTTAGCCAGTCCATTTCAGACTTGGGCGAGTATTTGCCGCGGTAGCCAAATGGCAGGCAAAGTCCAGAACCGTCAACGAAGCTCTCGTTGCAATGGATTCGCGACATCTCCGGATTCTTGAACGTCCAGGGCATCATGGAATCGTGAACCTAGTAGAGGTTATCGACGCCCAAGTCACTTCACCCCACACCGAGAACCAGGTCGTGTGGAATTTCTCCAATTTGGGCCAGTACTCTGCCAAATTCGCCTACTCTGCACTATTCACCGGCAGAACAGAATCACCTTACTGGCGTGCAATCTCGGATTGATGTGCGCCTGTCAAATGCAAGATACTCGCCTGGTTGGCCGCCGCCAATCGCTGCTGGATGGCTGACCATCTAGCTCAGCGAAGCCTACCACACCCCACTATCTGCCGTCTCTGCGGCCAAGAAGACGAAACCAAATCCCATCTGCTCACTGACTGTCCCTTCACGCGTCAGGTTTGGCTCCATGTTTCTTAGCCGCTGGTCGCTGGAGACGATTTGCCCCCAGCCTGCCTGGAGATGCTTTCGCCGCCTCAAAACAGCGACGAACAGAGCCGGTGGAGACAGGGCCAAGGGGGCGCGCTCACTAATCCTTCTCACCATGTAGTGCCTCTGGAGACTTCGAAACGACTGCGTCTTCAACAACGCATCAACTGACGCCGCATCTTTGGTGGAAGATAGCTGCACTAAAGCTACTGTGGATGCAGGCATGCGCCAAAGGGCTACGCAGATTGCCTCTGCGTGCCAGGCCTCCTGACGCTACGGTTTAGATGTTAAGGATAGTTTGTACAATTTTGTTCTGCCTTCTTATTTTCGTTTTTCCTTTCGAATTTTTCGTTTTTGTTTGCTGTACTTTCTGCATCTTCGTGGCGCCCCATCTAATATAAATGACGCACAGTCTGATACGTGTTCGGGAGAAAAAAAAATCGAGCCAACTGTCATGACCATTAAATGATTTGTCACTACTCCCTGTCTGGATATATAGGGGGCATTTGGATTGGTTACACAGGGCGTTGTCAACCAATTATGGCATTAATATACGGTTTATGTGATAAACTCTCATGTACATAACTGAAATGTCAAGAAACAGTAACTGAATGTGGAAGTTGCACTGTTAACACTAGCAATTGTATGGGGTGAAACGGGTTCTGTAGTCCTACAATGCTGAAACGTCTTCATTTATAGGCAAAGAGACAAAGACTAAATAAGGAATATAAGAGTATATGTGGTTACCTCTGATTTTGTTTGCAAGGGCTCAAGAATGGACACCAGCTTTTTTATATCAGGCCGGTCTCTTGGTTCATATTGCAAACATTGAGAAGCAAAATTCACCAAAGTAGTAGCCTCCTCTGTTGAGTAGTTCCCCTCCAAATGTGAATCCATTAGTGCTTGGATGTTTCTGTTTCTTATCATATCAAGTGCCTGTATACAGTGATGCATATACCCATCATTACCAGTGTGCATTCTAATGTAGAGACTGCAAACTGGTTAAAAGCTTTGGTCAATAATTGTACAGGCTGTAGTTCCATATACAACAAAGTGCGGTAGTTGCACAAGGAATTTCAAACAACGTTTAACTTGTACAGCTAAATATGATTAGAAATTGAACATGAGGATTGTTTTCACAATAACGAAGTCTGTGTGCATCCGTGTTCAACTGGTATATGTGTTGAGCAAAAGAAAACAAAATCTCTTGCCATTATTTTTTTTATTTAATAGATCTACAGCTGAAATGAAAGCTAAGAAAACAAGCTTAACAAGTAACCTACATGGGAAGGAGGTATGCGCTTTCCACTGACAAGATCAAGGAGTACAGTGCCGAAACTGAATATGACACTTTCTGCTGTGACCCTCCCTGAAAGAACAATAACTAAAATAAGCAATCATCGCTGTGCCTTTGTTACGGTCACAGCATCAATAAAGCAGAAAGAATCCCTATAACTACTATCCAAAACATTAATCAGTATCTTAACATGGGCATTGTATTTTTCTTGCCACTTTGAGAAATCATGTTATTCAGACTGGGGATAAGAAAAAACAATTGAGCAGTTGGAATGCAAAAAATAATCAAATACCATTTCTCAGATATTCTGGAGGTGTGTATGCTAGATTTGTGCTATAACTTTTCCCGTCTCTGCTGTTTTTCATTAGACCAAAGCACGACAGACGAGGATCACCATTCTGCAACCAGAAAGGTTTATTAGAAACTTTGCTTACATGATGGAAATTGGTATAAAGTTACATGTTGAAGCAAAACAACTTGAATGCATGACAACATCTAAATAACTATGTAAATTCTAATAATCAATCAAGGTTATAAAAATCACGCTTAGGCGCACGCTTAAGCTCATTTAGGCGCTGAGCAGAGTAATTGTGCTTAAACATGTGCTTAATGTTTTAATCCACCAGAAAAGGGAAAAGCGGAGGCAAAACGATCAATCAGCGCCTAGCGCAACCTTGTAATCAATTTTCTTATAGGCTGTAAGTAGTCAAATTATCACCACCTCATCATGCTTTATTAGAAAACACAGAAAATCTAAGCCTCCAACCCTGCTGAACAGCATATCCATGGCCATCAGCACGGGACAGTAATAATTGGTTTGACGTACTAGCTCTATATTTCAAACTGGCTTGACTTGCTTATCATTTACCTCATCAAAAAGGACTCTGTATGCATTTAAGTCGTGATATAAAGATCGTTCCTCATTGCTACAATATCCCAATGCTTCAGCAATGTAATATGCAACTCTCAGGCGCATAGCCCATTCAATAGTCTGGTTTTCCCCTGCACAAGAGCAAAAGCATGGCGAAGAGCAAAATTAATTTGATCACCGTAACTTGTTCATACTCAATAAGCACAAGTGATAAACGCAGTAACTAGACAGTATTTAAAATCAAGAATTATAAAGCTAGCAATCACAATTCACAAGCAGTGATGGGTCTAATATATGAACTTATTATCATCTGTAAAATACTAAACTCAAACATCTTCTCTTGTATCCAAGGTGATAAATCAAAATAACAAGGGAACATGGGAGCCGGGGAGCTAGAGGCAGGACATTTCTCGACTATTTATAGCTAAGCTGGACAATAAAAATGCTGCAAATACAACTTGCTCACCACATCACACAATTCAGCAAAGTATTTCTAAGTTATGTAGAATCATCAAATGGCGCGGGTAACTAACTAGAGACTCCCTGCTCAGAGCAAGCTACATGGGGTTGGTGGACTCACAGTGGAAGAGGTGCTTGGCGAGGGTATCGTTGGGCATGAACTCGGCGACAAGCAGCCGCTCGTCGCCGTCGCAGCAGTAGCCGATAAGGTTTGCCAGCCTCCGGTGCCGCAGCTTGCCCACCCCCCTCGCCTCCTCCTGCGAACCGAATCAACAATTCATCAAAAAAAAAAAAACTCCCAATTCTGCGACAGCCATACACCAGGCCACGAGCGCTGGGCGTACCTCGAACTGCTTGGGGTCGGGCCAGGCCTGCTTGGAGAACTTCTTGACGGCGATGGAGCGGCGGGCGGCGCCTCCCTGCAGGCGGCCCCTGTAGACGAGGTTGGGAGCCTTCTCGCCGCTCTCCGACACGATGTTCCCCGCCGCGAAGCCGTCCGTGGCCGCCCGGAGCTCCGCCAGCGAGAACTCCGCGAACGCCGGGACCTGCTCCTCGCCGCCGCCGCCGGCGCGCGCCCCAGGCGGCGGCGGCGCGGCCTGCTGCGCGTTGAGGGAGAAGGACGGCCGGTGCGGCGGCGGAGGGGGAGGAGGAGGCCGGCGCGGCCTGGGCGGCTTCTCGGCGTGGACCCACTCCCGCAGCGAGGAGCCGCAGCAGCCCATGAAGAAGCGTGCGTGGAGGGGAGAGAGGAGAGAAGAGAGAAGTCGGTCGGCCGGCTTGGCTTGCCGGGAGGGGTTTGGTGCGTGCGCGGCTGTGCGCTCGTGCGCGTGGGGCGTTGTCCTTTCTCGGGGGAGGAGACGGGGACGGTTTCTGCAACTTGCTGCGGATTCTCTGGGCTCGGTTTCGGAGGCTTCCTCCTTCTCCTCTTCTCTTCGGGCTACAACCACCATGGTTTGGGAATTTGGATTGGGACGCAGACTTTTCACGACTTGGATCAGCTGCATCCATTTCTTCGCTCCGAGACGTCGCGCGCGTGTGTGTACGCGCGTGTCATCATAGCACACGTACACACACACAAGTCACAAGCGTGCCCCCTACACGAAAATTGAAAGAGACGCAAAACAGTTTTGGTAATAGATCACAGCCTATTTATATCGTCTTAAACGCGAGAGTTTGTGTCGTCGTGGTGAACGGCAGATGCTTAGGGGTAGGTTTAAGTTTGGGGCCGATGGAAGCTAGAGGATTCGGGGAGGTATAGCGCGTTGAAGAGCGCACACAGAAGAATATACAAACACAAATATTTACCCTGCTTCAGGGCTCTCGCGAGAGATAAAACCCCTACTGCAGCATCTATCCTATTTGGTGTATTCTCATCTCTGTATATGTGATCGGTACAAGGGCTACTTGAGCTGTATATGAGAGCAGAGCGGTGCTAAGCTAGCAAAGAGAGGAAATGAGTCTGAGCTCACGAGGGGAAAATGAGCCCGCCCGGGGCTGCCCGGAGCGTTCCTCCTGGTACTCCTTATAAAGGGGAGCCCAGGGGACAAGAGGTGGCCCACAGAACACTATGCATTACACTATGCTACACTATTGCTGGAATTGACTAATGGGGTCTTGTCCACACTGTTGAGGCGTCATGGTGAGCACTGTGGCCACGTTACTATGCAGGGCATGGGTCGCATGTACACGTCCTTTGACCTTATCTCTTATCCTCTGGTAGTTGGCACTGATATTTACTTGAGGGGGTATCCTGGTTTGCTCGTTGCTGCTTGACTTGGAATAACGCAGATGACCCGGCCTGGCAGAGGAGAGCCGGCCGAGCTTGCTCTGCAAAGAAGATGTCGGCGATGCACTGATTCTAGTGCAGGTAACCCGGTCGATCCGACCTGGGATCGAGTGTGCCGGCCTCCCAGCGATTCGGCCAGGGGCTCAGGACGCTGGCCTCCCGACGATGTTGCCGATTCGGCCTGGAGCACCGGATGCTGGCCCAGCTGCGGTGCTAAGGAACTAAGCGGGAGACGCCCGCCTGGCCTAGGACTCGGCCCAGCCGGGATCTTGCGAGGCAGCGGACGATGCGGCCCACCCAGGTAATGTTAAGCCGGCCCAACCGGGAAGGGGGATCCCGGCCTGTCCGGGTAAGTTGAAAGTTGGCCGGTCCGGGATAAAGAGCATTTGGCCCAGCCAGGTCATACTATGTCGGCCCATCCGGGTTTGGACTATGTCGGCCCAGCCGGGAAGAAGTAATGTCGGGCCATCTGGCACTGTGCGCTGCTATGCCGGTCTGGGCCACACCAATATCGGCCCAGGCTGGCTTTTTTCTATCTCTTCTCTATTTCCTCTATATTAAATTGCTCTTCCCTCTATCCTACTAACAATCTTCCAACTCTGGGGTACCCGGGGTTAACCCCCCGATAGCTTGTGTGTGAATATAAGCATCAAGTTTTAAAATCCAACATGTCAAATCATGTCCCATAACTCCAACACTTCATCAACACAAAGCTTATGCAAATGTATATTTATTTTTTGTTTCACTTTTTACCCCCTTACTTGTGCATTTGTGATACCAATTACGCTATCTAGTGAAAGATTAATTACCTGGTTTAACTTAAACTGTATAAGAAATTTTAGGTCGTCTTTCTCTGATATGTGTTGCTTGAACTAGGTGTGAGGTGATAATCAAGATTAGAGGATATGTTTGATATACTCTTCGATGACATCCTTCAAGCTTTCCAGTTTTTTGACGTCACATTGACCTTACATGTCGGGTCCTATCTAACAGAATGGGCAAAATGTTAAATTGTGGTAAAACGAGGTTCAAAACTTGCGTAAAGTGTGCCCAATGGTCCATAACGCCGCCCGAGGCCGCGCCATCTCCCTGTGTTCCCTTGGCATCTGGTGGCTGCCGTGGTCCCCGGTGACACTCAAGTTCGGTAGCGAGTGGACGAGGAGCTCCCTACTTGTGGTTCTCAACGACTTTGCATTCCTCTACTACGCCTGCTCGAAGTTGTTGTTGTTTTGTGTTGTACCTAGCTCAAAGCTCAAACTAACATATAAGAGAGAAAATGAGAGGTGGTTAAAATAACGTTACTCATCTGTGGATGATGCATACCCCGGTCCCAAATAAGCGTTTTTCAATTTCTAAAATAGGTGCAACGAGAAAATTCAAAGATCTAGGTAACAACATGCTGCGCGGACTACGACCACACACGCGAGCACACGATAGCGCAAACAAGCACACATGAGTATATGACACAAAAGTTGGAGCGGTCGGGCGCGGGCTGCAGACGCAACAACATTGGCTGGATGCAACCATGCAGCCTTGGCGAGGCGACGATCATCACGCGACGACGGCGTGGGTCAAGGGGTGAAGCTCCCAATAGGGTAAGGTAGAGCATCTGTTATATCTTGATTTTTGACCAAAAAGATGTATGTATTTTTCTATATAATTTAAGGGGTTCGTTAAAAACGAACCTGTATGAGGATTTTAACGAACCCGTATGAGACTGATATTCTTGTTTTAGTCAGTATTACACAAAACAGATTCTGAACCAAAAAGAGGGATTAAGTCTAGTAGTTGGAAATCAACCTTTTCTCTTTGCAATAGCTAATACTCAATCAAACAAAATCCGAGTCTAACCAATGTCCTAGGTAGGGTATTTAAGTAGGACTTGAGATTAAATTTACCAACTTATAGGAGTGGTCGAAACACACTATACATATGTGATGGATTATGTTTTATGATACTTTGAATTTGTATATTTTATTAACTAAAAAAATAATTGTATTAGTTTAGTTATATTTTTTGTTAAAGATGTGAGTACATATTTGCTCAATTGAAAAAATGATGGTTGAGAGCTCTTTCAAAAGATGTCAATTTGCGCAGAAATAATCCTACGTTTTGGTGAAACGGTAACAAAATGGAGAAAATCAATAAAAGGGGAGGACATTGGGTCATTGTTTACTATTTTTATGGTGTGGAAACCTTCTATATTGCCATAGACTATTTTTATCACAGATTTGACCATCACTTAAATGAGTTATCTTCGGTGTTGTTTCTGAATTTCTCTTGTCTTATTTTTTTTAGGATTTTCTGAAACTTGTCTTGCACTTAACAAAACTTTTAAGATGTATATTTCTTTGAAGAAGGAAAAATTATTTCCTTTGTTGCAAGCAACAACATGACGAGATACCAAAAAAAAAATCTATCACAAGATCAATCTGGTGTTTGCATTTTTATTTTACTTGTTCTCGTACAGATCTTTTTACTTTAGATAGAGCATGTTCCAAGTGCGAGAAATCAATCCAACTCATTGACAAGAAATTTATGTTATCCAGCAATTCATTCAGAGGCAAAGTTCAGCCCAACATAATGGTTTGTGCTTTAGGCCACTTGAAGTTGCTGACTGAGTGAATCTTGACGATATTTAATTGGTTAAATTCACAACTAACTATTAATGTTGATTAATTTTTAACTACTTTGGAGTTGGACAATCAAATTTGCATAATCCATGTTTACAATTTATGTTAAATATTTTTTACACCTTGCCATGGGGGACGGGGGCAATTGCCCCCCTCCCCACAAAAGATCCTAATTAAACAAAAAAATATGTTTTTGACTCCGCCATACTGTAACAGCCCCAGTTTGGTACTGAAAAATACGAAGAATTTTTCCACTTTTTGCATTCTTGTTTGCATCATGGCATGCATTTGAAATTTGCTCCTCCTAACAATCAACACTTGGAAACACATTTAAAATGGGGAAGCCAAACCTTCCCAAAACCTCCAACCCAAATGCAATGCTCAACTTGGCAGCAAACTAAATGAACTTCCAAATTGTTCAGGAAGTTCCAATTCTACTTTTTATAACTAATTGTCAAAACCCAATTCTTGCCAAGCAAAGAACAAAAATGGAGAATTCAAATTGTTTCAATACAAACTCTATTTTTGAAACCAAGCTAAACCTTTCAAAAAATCGAAACTAAAATTATGGGGAGCTTCATTTTCATATTAGGAGCCTCCATGAATAATGTCAGTATTTTTGGAAATGCTTAAGTTCTCCAAATAATTACAATTTGGAAATTATCAAAAATGACTATAATTAAAACCTATGAACAATTGTTGCTAAAAACTTTTTATTTTGCAAACCCAAATTTTGTGTAGCTTCTAGATGATGTTGAGAGCCCACATGAATTTTTGCATAATTTATAAAAATGTTTAAGTGCCTCTTTTAAATCGCCAAAGGGGCTGCTGGACCTGTTTGCAGTTACTGAAAATTGAGGCAGGGGGTTTTTCAAAAATTTGTCGTCACTGTGGCGCCATGCTGCCCTGCCGGCCGCGCCGCACCATGCCGCTGCCGGGCCCTCCTTGCCGTGCCCCCCTGGTGGACAAGGACGCCACGATGCCCTGGACGTCCACCTGCTCCCATTTTTCCCTTGTTTTCCCCGTTCCCCTTCTTTCTCCCTCCTGAGACCGAGCTTCCCCCACTGCCGCTGTTGCCGAGCTTGTCGCCGTCGTCCGGGACCGCCCCGCGTGGATAGACGCCGGTAGAAGCCTCTCCCGGGTCTTTCTCTTCCTCTACACCAAAGGAATCGAGCTGGGGCGAGTAAAATCGTCGACGTCGTCCCGGTTTTCCCCGCCGCCGACCGTTGCACGTTGAGCACGCTCGCGTCGCCGTCCGGCCACCACTACCCTCCCCGTCCACACCTCCGAGTTCAGGGTGAGCTCCGCGTCCAATTTGGCCCTCTACCGCTCCCCCTCTCCCTCTCCTCGCCGCCGGTCACAGTACGCCGTCACCGTCCCGCCGTTGCCGTGCTCCCGGCCTGGCCGGCCGGAGGCCGGCTGGCTCGGGAGTCTGCCCGGCCCGTGCTCGGTCTGGGCCGGCCAAAGGCCGGATGCCTCGGGCACCAGCCCGACCTAGCGCCCAGCCTGCCCGGCCTGGCCGACCCGAGGCCGGCCTGTCTGGCTTTTTATTTTTTTCCTTTTGGAATTAAAATCAATTTAAAAGAATTAATAACTATTTAAATATTGCTCCAAATTTAGCAAATAAAATACCAAATTGTTCAGAAAAACAAACTCTACATGTTAGAATAATTGTAATGGTCTTTGGAATTTATATTCTTGCTGTTTTCCTAAGAATTCTTAAAATGGCATAAATAATACCAAATTTGGGAAAAATCATAACTTGCTAAGTAATTAACCAAAAATTGTGAATAAAATACCAATGTAATCAGCACTTCAAATGCTATCAAACCATGCTAATATCAAATCATGATCACAAATTTTCCTTTGAATTTATTCTTAATTTGATTGAAGGAATTAAATTCAAATAATTATTTATTTTACTATTTATTCATCGATAATTGGAAAATTACAAATAAGGTACCAAAACGATCAGAAGAACAACACCTATCCATTCATATCATGTTCATGCATATTTAAGCACTTATTTAATAAAATAATAAATTATAAACAATGTGGCCATTAAGTTAAATGTGGGGTTGTTTCCAAATAATTGCACTAATTATTGGGCACCTCATTTAAATGGTTAGCTAGGTTATATGACGATATCATTGCATGAACTTGACATGCCATCATGAGTGTGCATTGTACCTTGACTTTGTGTGATTTATTTTGTTCTTCTATTATTGCTTGGTGATGCCCACAAGTATAGGGGATCGCTGAAGTCTTCGTTGGGAAGTATTACCCAAATTTATAGTTCGACACGATGGGAACACAAGAATATCAATAAGACCTTAGCAATTGAGGCGTCACTCTAAACCACACCTGTATATCAATAACTTGCAGCAGTAGTAGTGATGGCGGTAAAGGATTCAAGCGAGCAGAAATAAAACAGCAATAGTAACAAGGATTTCCCAGTTTTCACCGGAAAAGTGAAAGTGTAACTCAGAGACTTAAAACGTAGGCATG